>PVJS01017182.1:0-36498 GCA_004027185.1 Glis glis | reverse complement strand
ACCGGGTCTCACGAAGTTGCGGAGGGCCTTACTAGGTAGAGAGAGAGAGAGAGAGGGAGGGGGAGAGAGAGGAGAGGGGGAGAGAGAGAGAGAGAGAGAGAGAGAGAGAGAGAAAGAGAGAGATGGCGCGCGTGCATGCGCATTTGCGCTGAGGTTGGCCGCGAACCCGGATCCTCCGGTCTCCGCCTCCCAAAGTACTGGGATAACAAGCGTGTGCCACCACGCCCAGCTGAGTAGAAATATTACAAATGTGAATGGCAGAGTGAGTTTCTTCCGAGAGAAAGGCAAAGGATAACAGGAGAGAGATCCCCCTCATAAGGCAGCCAGCAAGCCAGTCAGCAAGAGAGAAAAGCAACTTAAATTCAGATGACAAAATGAATCCAGTTCTACAGAGCTCTCATTCAACTCTCAAGATCCCAAGATGTGTTTTCCATTCTGTGTTTATGGAGTGTTGTTCTCCCTTGTGGTCTCTTCTATTATACTAAATTGCTCTTGGACACTCGCGCGCATGCGCATGTGTTGTGTGTGTGTGTGTGTGTGTGTTTGCGTGTGTGCATGCTTCTCATTTCCACATGTGCATGGACAGAAGGTTTTTTTGGGAGACAAAGATGACAGAAATGTTAGAAAACAGCGACCTAAGTGAAATTACTTAGCTCTCAAGGAGCACAGTTTTGTGGTATCTGAAAGAATTAATTTATATGAAAATGCTGGTAATTCTCCCTGCCTTTCAGGGAAGAGATTAAAGTTTCAGTGCAGACAGGTTTTAGGATTATCAAGAGGGGTGCGGATTTCAATAATAAAAAGCAGAGGTTTTTAAATCAAATTTAATTTTCAGTCACCAACTACTCTTGACTAACTCATCTGATACCTGAGTGAACAAGTATATTTAAGTTCAATGCTAACGATCCTTCCCCTTGGTTGAAAAAGGAGAGCAAAAATGGGGAGCAAGTAAGGAAAAGTGGAAGGGAGGTGGTCACCCTCACTAAAAAGGCATGAAAACCCTGAATTTTTATTTATCACCCGGCACAGCGAGATGTTCTCCTAGTCTCCCACTAGAGGCGCATGTATTTATGTTTTTTCCTGATTGAAGGACTCTTCTGAAGATTATGAAGCTGGTTTTGCAGAACACAATACCCAAATCTGTATTTAGAGCAGCTTGAGTAATTAAAATGAAAAAAATTAAGGATTTCCTCAAACTACTTTTCTATGTAATAATTTAAAAAAGGAAGGAAGAAAGAAAAAGAAAAAAGAAAGAAGAAATACATAAAAACCCACTGTATGACAGGAACCTGTTCAGCCCTTCTCTGCATTTTCATTACTCCTCACAGTTCCCCCACGGAGCAGATATGGACTATGAGAGAAGGAAAAACAACTTTCCCAGGTTATTTCACCAGTTATTTACTGGTAGATTAATATTCAAATCTGACTTAAAGCCTTGTGATTACTTCCCCAAGATATCTAACAGTGGATATCTATGGATAAGAAAGTAGTAATTAATAAGAACTTTTTTCTGTGTGTGTGTGATGCTAGGGATTGAATCCAGGGGCATTCTACTACTGAGCTACAACCCCAACCCTTTTTATTTTGAACAGAGTCTCACTAAGTTACCATGTGCTGGTCTTGAACCCATGAACCTCCTGTCTCTGCCTCCCAAGTATGGAGATTACAGGTGTGTGCCACTGCTTCCGGCCAATAGGAACTATTTAAATAACTTTAATAATCACATCTGTATCTTCTATGTCTCCCCTTTTAGGGGCTACATTTACTTAATCTCTTCAATAAAGAAACACACGGTACAGTCTGAAACTTTTTTCTTATCATCATTTCCTAAACAGTAATAGTATAGTGACTATTTACATAGCATTTACATTATATTGGCTATGATAAGTAATCCAGAGGCGATTTAAAGTATACAGTAGGATATGTGTTAGTTATATGCAAATACTATACCATTTTATATAAGAGACATGAGCTTCTGTGAATCTGGGTGTCTGTCTGGGATCTTGGAGCCAATCCTACATGGATATCAAGGGACAATTGCACGTGTTTCTTTTTTCTTTTCTTTTTTGGTACTGAGAGGTGTTCTACCTCTGAGCTATACCCCCAGCCATTTTTATTTATTTTTTGAAACAGGGTCTTACTAAGTTGCTGAGGGTCTTGCTAAGTTGCTGAGGCTGGCCTCCAACCTATGATTCTTCTGTCTCAGCCTCCCAAATACTGGGATGATAGGCATATGCCACCACACCCGGCTTACACTTGCTCCTTTAAACAATCAGACTCATACTACTGACTCACAATAAATCAGCAATCAATTAACAAACAAGATCTCTTTAATCCTGTCCTATGCAACTGACTTTTGAACCCAAGGGTGAAAGTGCATTGGGTCAAACACTGCAAATGTCCAGTTTTCAGAATCCCAGGACTTCCACTCAAAAGAATAACTACTCTGAGGTTTATATTATCCACAAAAGTAATGCCAGTAAAGCAATAATTTAAGAAAGACGACAGGCCCTGCACTCTGCCTGGAGCCTGGCAGCAATCACTGGAGAAGGCTCTGCACGTTCAACCCATCAGTGTGCAGGCCTACAGCTTCAAATCACCCATCCCGTTATTCACTTTGAGTCCTGCTTTCTAACCACAGGGTAAGACCTACTTTCCCAAATGCCTCAGTGAACTCCAAATGCTCACCAGGGTAGCTAACTTATGAAAAAATGAAATTAGGTTTGTATTATAAAGCCTGTTGGCCCTCTTCCTCTCTATGTGGTTTCCCCTGAGTTCACTGTGATGGTCTTTTTGCTGTCAACCTGGCCAGGCTAATGTCCCTAGTTAATTAATCGAACACTAAACTAAGTGTTGCTGTGAAGGTATTTTGAAGATATGATTAAATCCATAATCAGTTGATTTTTAAGCAAGGGTGATTACCTTTGATAATCTCAGCAGGCATGAGTCAACCAGCTGAAAACCTTAAAGGCAGATCTGCAGTTTCCCTAGAGAAGAAGAAACTCCCCATGGACAACAGCACCAGCCTGTCTGCCCTTCCTGATGGCCTGCCCTATAGATCGCAGACTTGCCCAACTGCTCCCCACAATCACGTAGGCCAACTCCTTGCAACAGAACTCTTAATATACATCTACCCTTTCTGCTTTTCTGACTGATACATATATTCATAAGTCATCAATACTTTACAAACATAAAACACCTAGGAAATATGTGGGCCCTATATGACTCAGAGATGCAGTCCCAAATAAATTTGGTTTATAGAGTCCTCACCGCTGGATTTATTTTAAATCATGACCAATAATCTTAAAGTTCCTCTGGAAGACTTAAGGAAAAGAGAACAGTCTGGAAAATAATCATGCCAACACTTGCTGAGTGCTGCCCTGTGCTGGCCTCATCACGTAAGCTGCACGAAAACCACTCCAGGAGCAGAGAAGACAACTGTCAAGTATCTCAAGGAAAAACCAAGGTGGAAGACCAGACTTATTTTGTAAACTGGGTCTGACAATCTGAATGCATCAAAGCTGGGATATTATGATATATACTTATATATAATTTGGGGTTTTATCAATGGTTCCTGGTTCATGACTCCCATATCCCTTGTTAATATCCTAAATGAACAGAACAGTAAGAAAGTATTTGGCCTTTTGTCCTTGGTTTCTGAAGTAGTTTTGAATGATGAAGGTGAAAATATTCTGTTATAATGTTTGGGTCACTTTGGGCCTCAGAAACCGAAGTCTCTCTCTGACCTTCTCCTGCCCTCCTTTCCCTGTTCCTTTTTTGCTCCAAAGCAGGCCACAAGAATTAGAATTTCTTTTTGCCAACAGAGGTCATAAAAACTAAAAATACTACTCTAATCTTCCCCCATCTTTCGATCTTGTAGCTAACGTAGAGAAATTATCTGTTGATCAGAGGGTCCCCTTTTCAGAAAGCCTCCTGCCCATGCCCTCAAGGAAGGAATGCGGCCCAGAGGCCAGGAAGACTCTAAGCACACTTGATTAGCACGCAGGCCACTCTTGATTCCCTACTCAATCTATCAGCATCAGATCAGACCCTTTCTGTCCAATCATATTTCTACACAGTGGTCCATGCTTCAATCATGCTTATGCAATAAAGTCTCCACAAAAATGCAAAATGTCAAGGTTTAGAGAACTTCCAGACAGCTGAACAGGTAGGGAACTGCAGGAAGGTGAACAAGAACTCATCCACATGCCAGGAGGTTAGCACACCCCAACTTCACGGGGGTGAAAGCTCCTGTGTTTGGACCCTTCCAGACCTCGCCCTATATATCTCTTCATCTGGCTATTGATCTGTATCCTTCAAAATATCCTTTATAATAAATTAGTAAATGTAAGTATAGTTGTTTCCTGAATTTTGTAACCTACTTTAGAAAATTAATCTGACACAATGAGGGGGTAGTGGGACCCCAATTGGTAGTCAGAAGTCCCAGAGCACTGGACTTGCAACTAGGTCTTAAGTGGGGGCGGTCTTATGGGCCTGAGCCTTCAGCCCGTGGGATCTGATGCTATCAGCAGGGAGACGGTGTCATAACTGAGTTGAACTGAAGGATGTCAGCAGGTATCTGCTGCAGAACTGGTTGCTTGCTTGTTGGTCCCCCCCACATTTTGGGATCACAGAAGTGACCGTTGTTGTAGGTCTACAGTAGGAGAAATGGAGTTTGTTTTATCTTCTGTATCTTTACATAGCCACTTAGGGTTTCTCAGATCCTTCTCTTTTTTATTCTTCAGATTCATTCATGGAATTTAGTTTCTGAGGGCCTACTGCACCTCTGTACCCTGTTCCTTTGGGAACCTCTGTGTATGGCACACTCTTCTCTAATTCCTAACACTGCATGACAAGATGAAGGTGGGGGGAAGGGCTGTAAAAAAAAGAAAGATAAGGACCAAGATGTTGGGAGGAAAACAAAGAGGGTTTCTTTGAGTTCTGCTGGAATTTGCAAGTTTCATTCAAAGTACTGCTATCCCTTATTAAAGTGCATATGGTAATAGTAGCTTAGTATATGAATACGTGGGTGGAATTTTCTTCCCTATTTTAGAGTAAGTTAAGCAATTTGTATTCTTTAATTTGTTAATTTGCATCTTTTAATAACATAAGCCTAATTAATAATTTAAAGACAGAATGAAGTTATAAATAGAAAATCAAAACAGTACTCTCTTGAGAAAGAAGGCTGTAATTGGAATTTTTAATAAACCAGAGGAAGGCTAAGTCGTTTCTACCATCTCAGGATCACACAGGAACATGTGTGAACACAGCAGCACCGCTGCATTCAGATTCAAGGTCTGCTTAGCTCTACGGAGGCCTCGTGAACAACTCTGGGGTGGTTTGCTTATCTCAGAGAATGCAAACACCCATGCGGTGGTATAGTTTTCTTGAGACCAAAATGGGTGTTATCTGCTGATTTTTTTCCCAATAGGAAAAAATACATAGTTTTATTAAATGGAATATATACTGAAATATATATATGAATGACCAGGATAAAAGTTGCTGACTTTATCCTGCTGTGTGTGTGAATGGAGCTCTGTAATATTTAAGAATGTTAGCATGTGGATCTGCTCAGAGGAGTTTAAACATGACATGATGCTCACTCAGAAGTAAATATTTTCATATTGTAACGTAATACAGATTAGATACTAACAATAAAAATGAGGTAAGTAAATTACTATAGAAATGCACTCAGTAGTGTATATTTTGGAAATCTGTATCAAGGATCTCTAAAATATATTTATTTCATATTTAACCAGAATGTGGTATAATTAGATCAGTGTCTTTATCTGGGTGCCAGCCTATCTGATAGTTTCGGGTCCGGGACTCTGTGGCATAGTAAACTGTATGTTGGAAAGCTTTCAAGCTTGAAGATAGTGCTAGTATGACAGAGATGTTGGAAGATAACATTACAATGAGCCACCTCTAGAATCTGTAACTGACTGGTTCTACGCTCACCACCGTCACATAAGAGGCTTCAGAAAGCAACATCAGGCTGTCACTGTGCATGTGCCTCGGTATTAGGGAGCCTCACATGATTCCCTGTTTTCTGGCAAGTTCTCACTGGTCCAATAACCCACTGCCTATGACAGTGTGCATCATTACATCTAGATAGTCCTAACACTTCACAGACCAATGGGCCAGCTTCTCCTTAACACTCTCCATCTGGCTATTTTCACACTCGAGTGCAGAAAATATGGTTAACTTCAATCTACAGAGAAAATGCAAAGCTAAGAGTTAGCTTCATCCAATTTTTCTTCATTTTATGGGATAGTCATAAAGGGGAAAAACCTTATGAACTGAGATGATGTGGTAGAATAGAAGAAGGCTTCTTGGAAAATCAATTAGAAGACCAAAATAATTGATTTTTAATGGAACTTCCTGGGATAATTATCTGTGTCTGAAAAATAACTTACCAGTGATGCCACTGGACTCCTGCTGCAGGTCACAGTACCAGAGTCGGTTTACGGGATCACATCCCTCCCTTATTGATAGCAAGACATAGCGACCATCATCAGATAACTATGAAGGAGACAAAAAAAAAAAAAAGTGCAGGGGCCTGATTAGACTTTTCACAAGAAGATTAAGTAAAAAATTAAGGTTGATTTCAAATGCAGTGTCTTTAACCCTAAACTTATGATCTGATAGGAAAGTTATTAAAGAAAAAAAGTACATTAATTTCAACTTACTTTACTCTTAATCACAGCTTTGGAAAACATAGTAAGTTGTTTAAGTTAAAAATATCAGTAGGTATAACTGAATGTCATAATGACTTCAATGTGATTTTTATTTAAATTCCTTATCTATTCTTTAACTGAAAATGTAGGCAATCTGTCACTGGAATGTTAGTATCTTTAACTTTCATGTTTGTTCATGGCTTCCATACTTTAAAAGTTATCATTCTAAATGAGTAACAATTAGTAAAGTGGGTGAGGATACAGGAGGATACAAGAAGTTCACGGTCACATCAGTGCGTTTCTACTAGACAACTCTTTATGCATGTGTTATCTCTAGTCACCTCTACCACAAGATCTCAAAGATGAAAGGCCTGTGCTTCTGGAGATTTTCTTTTTAGTATGAAATTGCAGAATCTTAAGTAGCAAAAAAACATTTTTGACAAAAAATTCAATGCAATAAATAATGTATGCTTGTTTTGAATTGTCAAAATTGATATGTGGTATCAAGTAATATGACCTTTTGTAACTAATTCTTTCATTCAATACAATTTTTACAACTAATCTATGTTGATATATGTAAATCTATTTTAGTCTTTTTAACTGCTGTACACTATTACAACTTAGGAATATGTCACAATTGAGCTGTCTTCCTACCAGTAAACATTTAGATTGTTTCCATTTTCTTCCTATTATAAACAATTCCTTAAAAATTTTCTTGTACATGTTTGTGACCTAAAATGCTTCCCAGGACATAAAAAGAGAAGTTAAACTGCTCAGTGGTAGGATACGCACACACTCAAACTGAGATGTTGCCAAATTATTCCCCAAAGTGGTTATCAACTTATGAAGTTATCCAGTAGCAATGGATGAAAGCTTTGTTTTTCCACACCTTTACTATGATAGTTAATTATGTCAACCTGAATAGGCCACAGTGCCCGGGTATTTGGTCAGACAAGAATATGTTTAAATGAGTGGACTTGGAATAAAGCAGATTTTTACTCCAGAATGCAGGAAGGCCTCCTTCAATTAGTTGAAAACCTTAATAGAACAAAGACAGACCTTCCCTGAGCAAGAAGGAAGGATTTCAGCCAGCACACTGCTGTTGGACTCACCTGCAACTCTTCCAGTCTCCAGCCTGCCAGTCTACCCTACAGATTTAGGATTTGCCAAGCCTCCAATCACATGAGTCAATTCCTTAAAATCCTGTTTTAAAGAATAGCATACCCTGTTCTCTTTCTCTGGAAACCCACAATAAACCAACTGTCATTCAATAGGTATCTGCTAAGCAACTACTATGTATAAGACATGTTTCTAGATGTTAAATACATATCAGAAAAAAATACTATCTCTAATAGAGGAGACAAAGACTTAAATATGGAATTATTCAGTGTGTTGCTGTGACAAATACCCAACACCAGCAACTCTGAGGAGGGAAGGTTTCTTTTGGCTCATGATTTCAATCCATGGTCAGCTGGCTGGCTCCAGGGCAGGAACATTATGGTGGAAGGGTGTGGTGGAGGAAAGCTGCTCGCTTACAACATCCAGGAAGCAGAGAGAATGTACAAGGTACAGTTCCCAAGGAAACAGTGACCTACTTTCTCCAGTCATACCCCACCTGCTTACAGTTTACAGCACCTCCTAATGAGTCCATTCAGGTTTTTAATCCATCAAATGGACTGATCCACTGATGAGGTAAGAGCCCTCACAATCCACCCATTTCCTAAAAGCCCCACCTCTGAAGATTGCCGCAATGGGGACCAAGCCCTTAGCACATGAAATTTCGAGACCCAAACCATACACGCAGTATATTATACAAAAATAAATGCCATGAGATCCTGAATAGGTCTGGAAAGGGAGACAGGATTGTGGGGAGGGAGAGTAGCTTTAAATACAGTAGTCAAGGTAGAATTCATGAAGAAGGTCTCCCTCCATTGTTTTCTGACATGCACTGTTTCAGATGGGAAGTCGTCGTCATTTCTTATTTTTGTTTCCCTTGTACGTAATGTTTTCTTCTCTGGCTGCTTTTAACAGTTTGTCATCTTTGGTTTTCTGTGTATTGATCAAGCGGGCTTTGCTGCAACTGCCTGCTTGAGACTGGCTGGGCTGCTCAGATCCGTGGGCTTGTATAGTTTATCAAATTTTAACATTTTTGGCTATGTGTTCCTCATTTATATTTTTCTGTCTCTTCGTCACTACTCTAGCACTTTACATACATATCATTATTCACTTGGTACTAAGGCCAATGAGGGTGTGTTCATTTTTGTTTGTTTTTTTCTCTCTGTGGTTTACTTTGAATTGTCCTGTTTTCAAATTCACTGATACTTTCTTTTGTATTAAACTGCTGTTAAACTTATACAGATAATTTTTCATTTCAGAATTTTTATCTCTAGAAAAGTATGTGGTTTATTTTTGTGTTTTCTATTTCTTTATTACGATAATAATTTCTAAAAATCTTTAAAATTACTTTATAGTATTTTTTAAAAAAGTCCTTGTATGTTATTTCTGGATCTATTTTTATTGACTAATTTTTTCTTCTTTATACATTTCTTTATACATTATATAAGTCACATTTTTCTGCTTCTTTATACATCTGGTAACTTTTTAAATTGAATTCTGGACATTTCGAATGTTGTCTGGAGTTTTTCTTTCTAATCTGCCTATAAAACGTTTTGAGCCAGTTTGTTGGTAAATCAGCTGGACCCAGTCAAGGTTTGCCTCCAAGCTTTGTGGGGTAAGGTCTACAGACCTACTGCTGAGGCATGGCCTCTCTGGGGTCTCCACTAAACATGCTGCGTGTTCACAAGGTCTTTCCACTCTGGCCAGAATATGAAAGTCTTCCAGCCTTGCAAAACCTTTGGAAATTGTCAGTTTACAGTTTCTGGTTGTGTTCTTAGCCTGATTCACAGAATCTCATTCAATGCATACATCACTTAATAGTCAGCCAAACACATGACAGCCCCCCCAAGGCAAATTTCTGAGGTTCTTAATAGGTAGCTCCTCCTTTGTCACTCTGCACTGCAAATTCCAGTAGCTTCAGTCTCTTTAGATCCTTAGTTCATGATACTTTAATATTCCAAGTTCTACCTCCTTGTGCTGGGGTCCAAAAAAATACCTCCAGGCATAAAGCTGACGCAACTGCGGGACTCACCTTTCTCATGGATCAGTCCTAGTCAACTGAAACGAAGTAACTAAAAACAGTTGCTTTTTCTACTTTGTACAGTTCTCTAGCTGTATATGGCAAGAGGGCTAGTCCAGTAGCAGTTACACCATTACAGCCAGAAACAAAAATCTGTCATTATGTTTTAAGAGAGCCTCTTGCAAATGAATACAATTGGATTTAATTTCTGTGTGCGTGTGTGCGCACGCGCGCTCGTGCACACTGAGGACTAAACCCAGGGCCTTGCACATGCTATACACACACTCTACCACTGAGCTACACCCCGTCTTGTATCAGTATAAATTAATTTCTTTATGAATGTTTCTCCTTCCTTGATTGATGGGGGAGTTATACATGCCATTTTCCTTAAGCTTTTAATATAAACGCTCATAATTTTAGTTCTACCTTCTTTGAAAGCTGTTCTATATTAAGAATATCAGCAGCAACCTCGAAATTATAATTTTATTAAATATAATTGAAAGCAGTCTCATTAACAATCTTCATACTTCTGTTCTCTTATACTTTAAATAAAGATGGAACCTGTAGAGCTTGGTGCTTAAGTCAGGCTCCATCGACTGTAAGTGATGGCTAGTTCAGTTGCAGTGATTCCGTCAGCAGGAAGACAGGCAGTAAAATTCACTGCAAGAATCACACCAGACTTTCCATGGCAGCTGTCTCCAGCACATCTGAGGAGCTCGTCTCAGCAATTCTGGCTGGACTCAATAGTTGTAGCAGTTTATATTTAATCTAAGGCAGGAAGTCCCAAGGTGCACTGCTGTTAGGGTGCCAATTAAGTCCGTTTTCTTCCCTATCAGTTTCTTCATCACAGTCCAGAGATATTCCACAGCCGCTAACATTTGCTAAACTGGAAACATCTTTGAATTCATATGCTCAAGGTCTCAAATCTCAAAACCATTTAGATGCCATTTGCCCCCAAATCTACAGGTTAGAAATATACCTATTTTCCCACTAACATGTAATCAGTAATAACACTTACTTAGTGGCAGCCTCACACTCAGACTATTTCAAGGCAATTTTAAAGATGATTTTTTAGAAGGAGAAGACAAAAATTGTGTTGTTGAGGAGGACTTTTGAATTTTAACAGAATAAAGTGACTTTCCTGGAAGCCAGACAAAGGGAAAACAGAAAAGCAGGAGCGCCAAGGGCCCATTGGGCCTTCATAAAACACCATAAATTCCGTTTTACAAAACATTATTTTCTGTAAGCAATATGACAGCAGCTAGAATAACTGTGCTCTCTGGAAGCAATTAATCTGATTCAAAAACACTGACTTTTTGCAACAGAGTTGCAATAACATTAGCCAGACCAATTATGAAATATGTAACTCCTAAATCTGTGCTTTTCACACTGTTCTTCTATTTAATAACTGAATCATTTTAAGTTAAATTTCTCTAAGTCAAAATCACTTTATCTCATGAAAATAAAACACTAACAAAAACAAAATCCTAAAAAATTACTATAAATGAAACATTGGCATTTGCAGATATTAAATCCATTACTTGCATTCCTAACATTATCAACAGGAATCAAAACTAAAACTCTTTACAATTCTTATGACTGTCAATTTTTAATATACAGGTTACTTTGACAATCCCTTCTGTGAAGTCACTTGGATTATATTTAGAGTATTGACTAAATATAATTAGAAAATGTTAGGTAGGAAAGAAGAAAGTACTAAAATCTACATTGATAAAAACATTTGGACAAAGGGAAAAAACCTAGCTATACAAAGAATGTGCTATTCTACAAAGGGACTAAACATTTGGTATTCACTGGGACTTAGCTTTTCTTTATCCATAACCAGCTAAACATGGGGTGGCGGGAGTGAGAGGCATGCGACCCACACGCCAAAGGCCACCCCCCTTGCTCCAGCCCTAGTGCTTGGCAGGCATGTCTCCTTGGGGTGACAGAAGCAGAACTCTCTCCCCAGGCTTAAGGAGTAACTCACTCTTCCCTGGCAGATTTCCCTCAAATTGAACTCATCTCTGCACTGGAGCAGCATTTAGGTTTGAGTGAAGGGGAAAGCCACTCAGCTAGCTTTGGTTAAGGCTATTTGAGCATACTACTAGTCACTGGGAAAATGAATCCTCTGGGTGGTCCAACTTCATTCTCCAAATGAGCTAACTAGCAGAGGGAGGTCCAAGGACGAAAGCCTTTTGATAACAAAGTATATTCCTTTGCCTGGGGTGAATGAGGTTGCACATGGCTACTGTCACCAAAAGCAGCTGGTTTTCATAGGATAATCCAAGTCCCAGCCATCTTTCCATTTCCTCTACTAAAGACACCACCAAACATAGCCACCTACTAACCAGGGGAGTCAGGGCTGAGGATGTTTATTCAACCAACATTTATCAGGGGTCTACCTGGTGTCTGCTGCTGAACTAGGCTCCCAATTACATAGACCAATAGGATAGGGCCTTCAAGAGCCCAGGATAAGGTGTGTGTGTGTGTGTGTGTGTGTGTGTGTATGTGTGTGTGTTGGTGGTGGTGGTGGGTAATTCATAACTGTAGGACATTAATAGCAAAAAGCACAAAGTATGATAGGAGTGCTGGAGAGGAGCATCTAACAGGAAGGAGAGCTGGGAAGAAAAGTGAGTTCTGAGAAGGCTTTTGGGAAAGGATGTCCCCTAAATGATTCCTAAAGGAGAGAGAGAATTCACCTAAAAGTAGCTGCTTGAAATTTTCCATTCTTACAACTGCTCTGCTAGCATGGAAATCTGGTGCACAGAGCTTTTCTAATACATACTCAAGCTGTGTACACTCATTCTGAAGCACACATCTCACTGACAGACATCAGCATGGGTACTAGATGGTAGGTGGGCCACCCTGAGGACCAAAGCATTCATTCCCTGCTGGGTGCTGGAGCAGACGGCTCTCAGCTGAGAACCTCTGGAGGACTGACTCATTTTCAAGTTGAAGAGCATCACCTCCCCCATGGTCATGCATTCCTTCAATTCACTGCATATACAATGCTAGTTAATGCAGCATTGTAAGGACCCAGAATCCCTTTCTTCCCCCAGTTAGGACAAGGCTGAAAGGCTAACCTAGCTTGAGCTCCTTGAAAGACTGGCCTCTGTAATGACTGCATTACAGTACAGCTCACCTTCTTGTCTTCTGCCTTCACTCCCCCACAAGCCAGAGATTTTGAAAGCACTCCCATTAAACTTCCAGCACACAAAATTTCTACCTCAGTGTTTTACTTAGCATTTTCATTGCTGTAACCAAAATATCTGACAAGCACAATTTAGAGGAAGAAAGGTTTACTGGTTCATGGTTTTAGAAGTTTCAGTCTATGGGTGGCTGGCTCAAAGGCAGAATTGGCTTGGTGGCAGGATCTCAGCCCATGGCAGAGGAGAAAAAGCTGCTCTCACCTCATAGAGGCCAGGAAGTAAAAGGCAAGAAGGGCCAGGAACATATGCAGTCCCCAAGGTCACACCGGTGACCCCCAGTGACCCACCTCCTCCGGCCACGCCCCACTTCTGAACCTTGCTGTACGGGGGACCCTGCTTTCAACACATGGGCCTCCTGGGGGACATTCCAAACCCAAACCATCACCCTCAGCGATTGCTTCCAGGGAACCTGACTTGTGACAGCGCAGCAGCATCAATGGTACCCTATAAATATGCAGTGTGTAGAATTGTACAGCCCCAGCTACTGTTCTTCTAGCTACCTAGTCTCCTAGGCAGGCCCAAGCAGTACACTTCTTCCAGCCTGAGTTCTGAATCAACTAGAAAGGCATCAAGAGTCAACAGATGGAGAACCAAGACACCAATTTTATTGCTAATAAGATGCACACAGAAGAATGTGGCTTAGGGTTGTGATTCAGCTAAGCTGTGAACTCCCAATCTCCTGTGTCAGCTGCTGAGAAGCTGATCAAGAAACAATGCTCAGGCTAGGGATGTAGCTCAGTGGTAGAGGACTTGCTTAGCATGTATGAGGCCCTGAGTTCAATCTCCAGCCCTACAAAAAAGAAGAAAAAGAAAAAAAGAAAGGGACGAAGGGAGGGAGGGAGGAGAAACATTGCTCTACAGGGAGTTCTGGTCAGAGGAACAGGGAAAGAAATGTTCCCTCTTCCTTTTATAGTTTCTTACCTTGGCATATTTTATGCTAACTTGAGAAACCTTTGTAAGTGTTGGCTTCTATTTTTGAAGAGGCCACCTCAAAATCACTGTGTGGGGACTTAGGCAGAGTATAGGCTGGCGGTGACCACATGACCCTGCGCAGTCATGCAGGGTGCGAGCGGGTGCGAGTGGTCCCCACACAGTTGCAGGTTCGTGCACTTCCTGTGTAACAGGGGTGCGCGCACTTTTCACACATGCACACTGCATATAGTTGTGTGACTATATGCAATGACTAAGCAAAATGTAACATGCACATACACATCCACACTGATGTAGACGTCCGCCATTTTGCCCAGAACCCTATATAAAGGATGGGTTTCCTAAATAAAGTTGCTGTTCTCCTCCGGATGCGGCTCTGCGTGCTCTTTTCCCATTGGGGATCTCACCACCTACAACCACAGCTGGCTCCTGACAACTGGTGTAGTTGGCAGGATCCGGTAAGTGCCCCCAGCGCCCCTCTGGAGGAGCAGCCTCTGGAGAAATAACCCAGGGTGGAGGAGATGTGGCCCCTGGCCTCCCTGTGGTTCCCAGTAGCATAGACCCTGACAGCATAGACCCTGCCAGAGGATCGGGACGATGTATGTCCCCAGCCTAAAGATGTTTGGAGGGCTCTCTAGGTACTACAGCCAAGTGTCCCAGTAGCTAGAGAGACACATATGGCTAACTTTCTCCTGGACTAGGGACTCAGGTCGGGTACCTGGCTGGCAGGGGAACTGGCTGACCTGAGGACTATTCGAATTGACTACTACTATTCCCCCCACAATGTGCACCGTGTCCTGGATGTATCCCCCATAGCTGAGTATATCCTGGGGGTGGATGTGCTGCAGGGACTGACTATACAGACAACTATCAGAGAGATACTTTCATTAAGGAAGCCACATCAAATCATTAACGAATTTAAATTGAGAATACTGTGGCATCAGGTTACACTGAGTTAGTAATGTCTACAAGAAAACCTTCCATGAACATCATTCAAACTATTAGAGAATGCTTTTATTCTGTGAGGGTCACCTGTGCTGGTCCAACACACACACGATTCAGGTGACTTAGCATATACAAGAATATAACTCCAACAACCCCCCCCCCAAAAAAGCCCACAGAATTTTGAAAGATAAGCAGCAATCAGAGGAATCTAGTCCCTAATAAATGGTTTTATAAACTGTCTTAAGTTAATACTTCATATAAGTGATTTATTCAGATCGCTTTTGGTCCGGCTACTCCATTTTTACAAAAGGTCATCAGCTCCACCATTAGGTTACTTCATTGATACATATATATTTATTATGTTTATATGAATCTCCAGAAACAGGTGTGAAATAGATGGTAATATATTAATAACAGTTTCTCTGAAGAAAAGGACCTTCGTATATTTTAAATAATAAACCTATGTTATTTTCATTGCTAGAATAAAACTTGTAAAGCTGATGAATTTGGCTTTTGTCAGTCTCAATACGATATCATGATAAGGAGAGCTGGGCTTTTCCAGTGGCCCAACTGAGCAAGCCTCCCTTCATCTTACGAGAAAATTAAAAGAAAAGTGCTTAACATTTTAAACTCTCAATTGCTGAACTATCTACAAAATTATTTGTCCTTCGGAAACAACAGGACACAAACTAATACTTATATACAAAGGGAAACACAGTATCACCAAACATATTATCATATTATTATCTTCAAAGAAAAACTCCAACTATTTTATGAGGAGCTGCTGAACTCCAGAGTCCTGTGGTCTTTGTGTTAATAACAATCTTCATGGACATGAAATTTCTCAATATGCCTCATTTTTCTACTTAGAAAAGAAGATGAAGAAAGTTTTACTGTAATTTGAATCTACATGCACTTCTTCAAGTTGAGGAAAGTATTTTCTTTTATATGTTATAATAAAAGAAATAATTGCATATTTAAAAGGTATACCAAAGAGCAGTGACACCTGAAATTGTCCTGGAAATTAACAAAAGAAGTGAAAGCGAATTTAAACAGTTTTGTGAGTTAATCATGCTCCTTTCAGAGCAGGAAACCTTTTCCAATTTGTTTTATAAATTCTTTTGGATTCCTTTCATAACAGTTGTGAACCATAACAATATCACTTTAATATTAAGTATGTTTCCAACACTTAATTTAGGAAAACTTTTAAATGTCTGATTATCCATCTACAATGGTGACTTTACATAGACAGGACTCACTGTTAGATTTGTAATAAATAAAAGACAGTGTCAGGAACAGAAGTACAGGAGGAGCCATACATACCATGGGTGAACATGCGTTAGTCTAACATTTCTGCCAGGCAGGCATTAAATCAAATTAGCCAGCTTTCCCAGTAGAGTATGGTATTATAGTAAGGGGGGGGGGGGGAGAAAGTGATCCAAATACTATATAATTTGTTGTGTGGTATGCTGAAAACAGCATTCAACATAGAATTCTAGGGGGAAAAACATTCAAAGTAAAATAAGTAATATAGGTCTTGATAAGATATAGCCACTAATATTTCTAATCTATCTGGTTGTATCTCTGGCAGATAAGCTTGGTTATTCAAGAATCTACTGTTTGTTTTCTTTTCTCCCTTATGAACAATAACATGGATCAGGTTAAAAAAAAAAAAAGGTAAACTATAAGCAAATCCAGAACTGCTACAGGCTGAGCATCTTTAATGCAAAAATGTGAAAATTTCTGAGCACTGATAGGACACCACAACTGGAAAATTCCACAACTGGTCTCATGTGACAGTTTGCAGTCAAAATGCAGGTGCATTAAAAACTCTGTATAAAATTACTTTCAAGCTTTGTGTCTAAGATGTATGTGAAACATACATGAATTTTATGTTTAGATTTGGATTCTATCTCCAAGGTATCTCATTAAGTACATGCAAATATTATAAAACCCAACATTCTTCCAGTCCCAAGCATTTTGAGTAAGGACTACTCAACCTATACTATAAAAACAACTCCATGTCAGGAGTCCTTCTATGCATACAGAGCAGTGTAGCCTTCTTGTTCTATCCATGTGCAGGTCTCTAGTTTGGCTTTCTGGCTTTTCTGACTTCCTACCAGCCTGCAGAGATTTTCCCATGTACTAATCTGCATGATGGACATTATCGCATAAGGCAGTGCTCATGAAAGGGAAGACTACTGGTGGACACAGGATAGGACTTACTAGGTACTGCAAGAATAAAGGTATGAACTCTGCCAATTAGAAAGAAGGCCACTGACCTATTACTGCTCCAAGTCAAAAGTACTCAACAAGCAAGGGGCGGCGGAGGCAGAGTTCCTCAGGAACAGCCCTGGCCTTTCCTGCAGATGTTCTGAAGGTGACACCTTGCTGGTCTTCAGGTGCATGAACTTGAGCAGGGGAAGCGGGGAGAGAAAGACAATGAACGTGTACTGAGAGCAGACGGGGAGTCAAGCAACAGCCGGGACATTTTACATGTTAAATTATGTGTGATACACACAATCTGAATATACATAAGCATTTTTTAATTACTAGGGATTAGCCGGGCGTGGTGGCGCACGCTTGTAATCCCAGTACTTGGGAGGCAGAGACCGGAGGATCTGGGTTTGTGGCCAGCCTCAGCTACTTAGTGAGGTCCTCTGCAACTTCCTGAGACCCGGTTTCAAAATAAAGTATAAAAAATAGGGCCGGGGGTGTAGCTCAGAGGTAGAACCCCCCTGGGTTCAAGCCCCTGTATTGTAAAAAAAAAAAAATACTAGGGATTGCAAGTGAGTAAAAATGGCTTATGGAGAAGCCTTTTTCAAGAATTAAGTATAATAGAATTAGGTTCTCAATGTAGGATTCAGCTAGATAATCAGAGAGGCTGGACATTTTCTCCTGCACCTTTTCTAAAGTGACTTACTGCACTTCCACAATTTTCATTCTAGAGCACCCTCTACTGGGAACAGTGCCTTAACATGTCTCATTTCTTTGGGATTTTCCCCCCTCAAATGTTCACAATTGACTTTAAATTAAAGGGATTTTTTGGGGGGCCAATAAAATCTTCTAAAACATGACAATTTCTATCCTCCCATGATAATGCCCTACAACTAAAGCCTGACAGTATATATCAAGTAACTGACATCTCTGTCCATCAGAGCCGAACGCCACCTATCTGTTTTGTGCCCAGGGGGAGCTCTTATTCCCCAGAACAGCAGTTCAGCAAGGGTAGGAGGGACTGAGGGCAGGAGGTGGGCTGAGGTCCTCGGCTGGCAGGAGAGGAGGGCAGTGGTGAAAACTGTCTGTACTGCAGGATGAAGCGACCTACAGATGTGGCTCCTCCTGGGCCAAGAGGCACAGGTCCCGAGTCATCCTGAAAGGTCCCAGCTCAAAGAGGACAGAGGGGGAGCAGCAAGGAAGTGTGAATCTCAGGAGTGCAAAAGATCAGCCAAAGTATACATATAACCCACATCAGGGAACAATAGCACAGAAAGTCCCAGAACCGAGGGCGTCTCACTCTCACAGGGTGCCATGAGGGAAGCTGGCACCTGGACACACATCAGGGCTATGAGCAGCCAAGAGAGACCAACAAACTACTCTGGATAAGCAAAAAGCCATGCCCTTCTCTGTCTCCTCCTCCCTGCATGGCCGCGGGAAACCCAAACAGGATGCATAAGCAAAGGGAGGGACAGAACAGTCCCGTCTCACCTGTTGAACACCAAACCTGAGCTGGGGAGAGGGAAACAGCATGTACATTGGAAAGTGAGATTTTGTTTTGAATTGAAATGGATCTTTAATAATTCTACTGCCCCAAAGTGTCCAGAAACTGAATTCCGCAGGGCAGGAGGCAGCCATCCTGGGGAGGCGCAGGCATGACTGAGGCAACAGTGGGAACACTCAAGCTACTTCCTGATTAGACTTACTGAATTCTCCCTGTCCAAAGCAAGAAAGACCTGTCCATGCAGGGAGGCAGAGGAGGCATCTGTGAAGAAAGGAAGATGAGTCACAGCATCGCGTCCAGCATCTAAAGGGAAGTTCTCAGTGAACTTGGATTGCGGCAGCCCAAGGGGAGGAGGACGACAGCAAGCCAGAGAAATCGACACACGTGCAACCCCAGCCAGCCCCGCAGTGGCCCTCCACCCACACTCCACGTCCCACTTCTCACACCCAGTAGATATGTTTCCGGCTAGGAAGCCTGCTTCTGGAGTCTAGGAGATGCTGTGACAAATCCCCACCCAGACTTTCGGAGCTGAAAATGCCCTAGAGGAAATGAAGGAAACAGACTGGGACAGATAAAGGGACTCCCCGAAACCACATAGATGGGACCAGAATAAAAACCTCCTTATTTCTGTCCCAGGACACCTCCATCACTGTAACCCTGGCTCTTCATTCACAGATACTACAAATGCATTAGTGAAATACTAGGCTCCATGATGATTCTAAAAACAAATACCTTAAAAACAAAAGGAGCAACTACAGCATATGCCTTTGGAGCACGGTGTTACAAAGAGGACTAGGACATTTCTCTAAGATGCAGGTCACTCAATAAAGGCTGTTAGGAAACAGCACATTTCCTTGAAGGGTGCAAGACACTCCCGCTTCAACACTTTTTTCACAATCTCGAGTTTTCTACATGGAAGACTTGGAACTGAACCATCAATTCTGGGTGGGCCTGAGGCTTTGAAGACTGTATCCCTGAAGAGCTATGGAACTCATGTTTCAATGACAGAGTGCTCCTCAAGGTAGCAAGATGGTCCTCTCTGCTCAGAATAATCACACATGGCAGGGTGAGGAAGGAAGTTTTACTCACCTAGCCAGCCCGATGTGTCCCGCCAACCCTGGCCAGTGGTGGACTGATGGTCACAGAAAGGTCCCCCAAGTAGCTGGAATACGGCTACTCAGAGGGGGAGACTACCCACACCCAGTCTGCATTTAGTAAGTCTGTTAGTTTTCTTATAGACTTTCTCTACATAATTCACTAAGTAGGTCCCTGATGCAATATAAACTTCCTTGGACTCACTTTGCGCATATATATATATATATATATATATATATATATATATATATTTACTTTATTACTTCTATGCAGTGCAGATGCATCCCTTCATTTACTGCCATCTTTAAAATAGCCATTGCTGCTATTTTTGTGTGACCTCCTTCATTTTGACCAGGGAGGCAAAGTGCATGATGGTTAAGAAGATACACTTTGGGACCTAATATATTCAGCAAGCAGCTCCAGCCACAGACTCGCATGTTAATACCCCAGCAGGTATTTTATCTTGTCTGTGCATGGAGCAATCATCTCCTTCTCAAAGCTGTGGTCAAGATTATATTAGCCTAGTTACATAGCATATACATCTACTGAATGAGTGGTAAAAGGATCACCTGAATTATTTAAACCTGCATTTCTTTTTATTTGCCTAACTAGGAGAATTGACTATACACATGCGAAATGCATATATAACATGTCTCCAGTTTGTAGACACTAGCTGCACACAGCAACATTACACTATGGAAAGCAACCCAAGTGTCTCTGCGTGAATGGATGAACAACATGGGGTATACGCATACAATGGAGCATTTTCTCCCTTAAAAAGGGAGGGAATTCTGACACATGCTATAACATGCATGAACCTTGAGGACGTTATACTAAGTAAAATCAGTCACAAAAGGATACAGACGTACCTAGAATATTCCAGTACAAAGAGACAGAAAGTAGAATGGTGGTTGAAGAGAGGGGGGCGGAAAGGGGAGTAACTGTATAATGGGTACAGAATTTTAGTTTTGTAAGATGTTTTGAAAAAGTTCGAGAGATGGATGGTGGTGATGACTGCACAACAATGTACTTAGTGGCACTGCACTGTACACTTAAAAATGGTAAATTTTATGTCACATATGTCTAACTATAATTTTTTAAAGTAAAAAAGAAAAAAAGCACATAAAACTGGCTGCCCCAACCAAATGCTAGTAAAGTGATCTGCGTAACTAGAGTGGCACGTGTTAAGCTTTGTTTTCTTTTAAACTTATACACTAAGATATACTGATATTCTGGCATTTATTTTCAATATTCATGTTATTCTATCAACCAAGTAACTTAACTTTGATTAAAATAGTTCTGCTGCAATGAGATTATTAGCTTTGAAGCTTAAAAATGTCTCCAGGAAAGTATGTCTTTGATTTTATAAAGAATCCAGAAGGAAGAAAAGTTATTAAAATGTACTTTTGAGCTGGGCATGGTGGCGCACGCTTGTAATCCCAGTATTTGGTAGGCTGAGACTGGAGGATCCGGGTTCGCTGCCAGTCTCAGCTACTTAGTGAGGCCCTCCGTAACTTAGTGAGACCCTGTTTCATAAATAAAGAATAAAAAATAGGGCTCAGGTAAGAGGAGAAGCCAGAGTAGGAAGAGAACATAGTAGAAAAATCTACTAGATCCTAGATATGAGAAAAGTCACAATCAACAAACAGGAATGAAAAATGACAGTAGTAAGTGCATAAGGAGAGTTGGTAAGGAGTCAGGTAGAAGAAACAGCATAAAAAAAGGAGTGCATTTTAAGGACATAAAACCTGAGTCCTATAAATTCATTCTGAACATATTCCATAAAAATCTGCAAAACTTTCTGTGCAGTTCCAGACAGTAACTATTTTCAGCTCTGTGGGCCACGGGCCTTCTGTGGCAACTAGCCAGCTGTGATGAGTGTGGCTGGGCTCCAGTAAAACTTTCTTTATACAAACAGACAGCAGGCCAGATCTGGCCAAGGGCAGTAGTTTACCAACCCTTGGTCTAGAAAAACAAAATAAAGAAAGAAAAGAACAACCGGGAACATAGTACATCAATGCACATGGATAGAATATCGTCAATTCCTCTTCTGTCCCTCCATGAAACAAACCCACTTTAACCCACAAAAATAAATACTTTAAATGTCTCTTTCCTGCAAAAGTACTAATTGTCTTTCAGAGAAGAGGCAAGTGAGCAAATGAGCAAAAACTTTGTAGTGGATCCCTCATTCCCACTAAAAATCAGATAATATACCCTTCCCATATTAAAACCTCAGAATGTTTCTCTGTTACAACGAATATTTCTTAGTACGCAGACATAAACCAATAAGAGTCAAATTCTTAATTCTAGCACCCCTAAGTTTCCTTACTGCCGACTCTCAAGATACAGAATAAAATCTGGACCAGTACCGTCAGGACACATCACTTAAATAGGGGCTGGTTACTGTCAAGACCACTAAGCAATGGAGGAATATTTACAAGATGGGAAAAGGTCTAAAAGATGCTATTTTAATGTGAAAACAAGTGAAGACGATGCATGAAAAGAGCATAGGTGTGTAAAAAAGGAAAACACTCCCCTCTGTCTCACGCACATTCTCACCTGTGTACAATGAAAATTTTTGGAAGGCTGCTTTGCTCACCCCTGAGTAGGGCTCTGAGTTTTAAAATGTTCATGGTTTACTTCACATTATTGTCTGATTTCATATATATATATATATATATATATTCATATATATGAAATATATGAATATATTACTTTTAGTATGAAGGTTTTTCCCTATTAAGAATCAATTTGAATATCAGTATTTTTTTCAAAGAATATTCATACAGCTTCTACCATCCATAAAGATCACTGCATAACATGAATATTTATGTGTGTATACATCCACAAGACATGATCTTTGAGAGTCAAATTTCACAGCTGCACAATACCTCGGCTCCACCCATCCATTTAGGTTCCTCGGGAAACTCAGCACACAGAATGTCTTCAGACTGATCGGTCCCCAAGACGTGATAGCAGAGCTTCTGGTGGAGATTGGTGGATGTTTCTGTGCCTGAAGGAGTTAAAAATGTAAATTGAAATGCAGTTGGAAATTCTAAGAAAATCTACATCACCTATATTATACTATGCTAGAAATATTTAAAGTGTAAGTATCTGGTTACAGGATAAAACATTAACATACTGAAGTAATCTCTTTTGTACCTAGCAGCAATGAAAAAGTAGAGTTTGAAATTCAAAACACAGTACCATTTAGCACCCAATAAAACAAAATACTGAAGTATAAATCTAACAAAATAACGCAAAGTCTATATAAGCAAAGCTCTGATGAAACAAAAGAACTGGAGACAGTCCACACTTATAGATAGGAAGACTCAATACTGTCAAGGTGGCAGTTCCTTCCAACTTGATCTACAGATTCAATGCAATCCCAACCAAAATCCCAGCATGTTATTCTGTGGATATGGGCAAAGTGATTCTAAAGTTTACATGAAGAGGCAAAAGACTTAGAAGAGCCAATATAATACTGAACGTGAGGAATATAGTCAGAGGACTGGCACTATCTGACTTCAAGACTTATTATAAAGCTTCAGTACTAAAGACAATGTAGTTGGTATTGGTGAAAGAATAAACAAACAGATCGATAGAACAGAATTGAGAGCCCAGAAATAGACACATATAAATAAATACAGACAGCTGTATTTGACAAAGGAACAAAGAAAATACAATGGAACGAACATAATCCTTTCAACAAATGGTGCTAGAACTGGACATCCACATGCAGGAAAAAACAAAAACGATCTAGACACAGACTTTTTACATCCTTCTCAAAAATTAACTCAAAATTGATCGTAGACATAAATATAAAACATGAAAGTAAAAACTCCTAGCAGATAACAGGAGAAAATCTAGATGACCTTGGTTTTGGTGTAACTGTTTAGATACAACAAAGGCATCATCTATGAGATAAATAATAATTGATAACCTAAACTTCATTAAAATTAAAAACTTCTGCTTGGCAAATGATACCAACAGAAGAATAATAACACAAGTCACAAAAAATTGGCAAAACACACACCTGATAGAGGACTATTTTCCAAAATATACAAAGAACTGACAAGAATCAAAAATAAACAACCTGATTAAGTACTAGTTCAAAGATGTCAATAGACAACTGACACCAAAGAAGATGTGCAGATGGCAAATAAGCATATGAACATGTTCCACATAATTTGTCATCAGGAAAATGCAAATTACAACAAAAGATAACTACTACACACTTAATTGGAAAGACTAAAATCCAGAAGACTGACAACATCAAACGCTGGTGAGGATGTGGAGCAAAAAGAACTCTCTCTCATTCTTTGCTGGTGGGAATGGTGCAGCAAACCTTGGAAGACAGTTTTGGGGTTTCTTACAAAAGTAAACATACTCTTACCATGTGATGCAGCGATTGTGCTTCTTAATATTTAACCAAAGGAATTGGAATTTTATAGCAACTTTAGTATAATTGCCAAAATTTGGAAGCAACTAAAATGTCCTTCAGTAGGTGAATGGATAAACTGTGGTACACTGAGACAATGAAACATTTTTCAGTTCTAAAAAAGAAACTAGCCATATCAAGCCATGAAAAGACAGAGAAACTTCGAAGTATTGTTACTAAATGAAAGAAGTCAATTTGAGGAGGTTACATTCTGTAAAACACCAACTCTAGGACATTTTGGCAAAGGCAAAACTAAGGAGACAGTAAAAAGTTCAGTGGTTGGGAAGGAAGGGATGAATAGGTGGAGCAGAGACTATTTCTAGGGTAGTGAAAATAAATCCTGTGATACTATAATGTGGATACATGTCATTACACATTTGTCCGAATCCATAGGATGTATACCACCAAGAGCCAACCCTAGTAGGAATGATGAACTTTGACGATGGGGAAGGGTGTGCATATGTGGGGTCAGGAGATATAGGGGAAATCTCTGTTCCTTCCTCAGTTTTGCTGTGAATTCAGGTTTATTTAAAAATAAGTAAGGTAACCAATTCTAAAAAATAAAATAATCTCATAACATGAAAAATAAATAAATAGATAAAATATCAGTTGGATAGCACCCTTGGAGTAATATTATTGATTTGGGAGATAGTGATAAGACTGAACTTTATTTTTGCATTATGAAAATACAATAAGCTATCAGAGCAATGAAAAAAAGTCAGGCATGGTAGCACACGCCAGTAATCCCAGTACTTGGGAGGCTGAGTCAGGAGAAATGCAGGTTTGAGGCTAGCCTCAGCAACTTAGTGAGGTCCTCAGCAACTAAGCAAGATCTTGTTTGAAAATTAAAAAAAAAAAATATTTGGGCATGGTGGTGCACGCCTGTAATCCCAGTACTTGGGAAGCTGAGACAGAAGGATCACAGGTTCAAAGCCAACCTCAACAACTTAGCAAGACCCTATTTCAAAGTAAGAAATAAAACAGGGCTGGGGGTATAGGTCAGAGGTAGAATGCCCCTGGGTTCAACCCATAGTACCCCCTAAATTAACTAATTGTTTTACAATTAGTTAATTTAGTTGATTGATTTAAAAAATTAAAATAAATAAAATAAAATGGGCTGGGTACATTTTGGAGTAGCTTGGAGGTAGAACACCCCTGGGTTCAATCCCCAGTACCACACACACAAAAAAGAAAAAAGATATCATAATGTAAAAACATCTTTATGGTACTTAAAAGATATTCATAGTTTTCTAGGAACACTGATAAGAAGCACACAATATGAATTCCTGATATTCATTCACAAAGCCCCCTTACAGTCTGAGAGGCTTCTGAGATCCTCTCAACACGAGGGCAGCAAAATTACAGCTGGGAGAAGATGTTGGCTTTCTTAAATCAATCACAATTACTAATCATTATTATTCTTGCCACTGAGAGCTGAGGATAAATAACAACTTTCATGCTTCTTGCAAGTTAAATTAATAACATTGTACTCAAACAAGAATTGGCCAGTTATGCTTTTTTCTTTTTCTTTTTTTTGTCTCCCAGAACTTGGAAATAACCAACATTTTCTTTCTTATTTAGGAGCACTCCTAACACAGGCAGCTAATTCAGTGTGCAGGGGCTAATTCAGTGTGCAGGACACAGATGTCTTTCCTTAGCCAATATCCTTGAATAAAAAGCCTACTCTCAGCTCCTCTTGTAGTTGATTGGTGAGTTAAGAAAAAGGTCTTACTGAGTCTAATCAAAAAGCAGCAAAAGCAACACACAGCCAAAAGAGATGAAAAGTATTACAGCCTTACTCCCAATTCAACTGGCAGGAAAAACCATAAAGAAAGCATATCTAAAGATGACAAAGATACAGCAAGTCATGACAAGAGGACAGAGGGACAGGAGAAAGCTCCAGAACAGTCATGCTTCTTCTCGCTAGCCCCAAGCCCTCCAGCAAGTTACTAAGCCTCTGTACTCAAGTCCTAATCTTTACCATAGAGATTATAAACCAGCTATAAGACCAACCAAGACAACAAGAAACTGCTACATACCAAGTGGAAATGTGGGGTAGCATATGGTAGAAGATAATGCTGACAGGTTGCACCAGTAAGATATAAGGTAAATGGCTCTGTCTGTGTGGGGAGATTTGAAAGGGGAGCCAGGCATGGTGGTGCATGCCTGTAATCCCAGTACATGGGAGGCTGAGACAGAAGAGTCACAGGTTTGAGGCCAGTCTCACCAACTTAGATACTCAGCAACTTAGCAATACCCTGTTTCAAAAAAAAAAAAAAAAAATGAATGTCCCTGGATTCAATCCCCAGTCTCCCCCCCAAAAAAAAAGATGAAGGGGGAAGGATGGAAGGGACCACTTGAACACAGTAGGATCTTTGTGCCATTGAAGAGAACAACAAAAGTATGTAGAGGAAATAAGAGTCAAAATAGATGCAATTAACAGGTGACCTGTAACTTCTGATCAGCAAAAGATGTGATTACTGCAGTAGGAAAGTTTTATAGTCACTCAGCATCATACAATAAGTTAGTTTTGTTTTAAAAAATCCATCTTCTCCTTGGGAGATACAACACATCTATGAAGGACTGATTGCATAAGGGTTCCATTTTCTTTCTTTTTTTCATGTGGTAGTGAGGATTGAACTCAGGGATGCTCTACCACTGTGCTACACCCCCAACATTTTCTTTTAATTTCATTTTCTGAAACAGGGTCTCTCTAAGTTACCAAGGCTGGCCTCAAACCTGTGATCTTCCTGTCTCAGCTCACAAGTACTAGGATTATAGGCATGCGCCCCTGCAACCAGCAAGGGCCCCATATTCTGAATCTATTTCCCCACCCCTTGAAAAGGGGCTGGCCCAGCGACATGCTTTAGCCAAGAGAATGCAGAGAAGCTGATGTGCCAGTGTGAAGCTCGGACAACCAAAAGGCTGTGCCTGCCAGCTCTCCCTCTTGGAATCTTGCCAAGTCACTACATGAAACAAGCCTCGGCCGGCCTACAGGCAGATGAGTGACCACACGGATCAGAGTTGAAATGCCTAGTTGTCCCCGCCGAAGTCCCAGACATGTGGAAGAGCCAAGCCGCCATCAACCAACTGACTAGCAGCTGGCCACAGACGAGGCAGAACACAGGTAAGCACACATGAACTGCCTGTCCAACCCAAAGGGCCATATGCAAAAATAACGGGCTGTAATTCCAAGCCACTAAGCTTGGTCTGTTACATAGCAAAGCTAACTGACACAACACCCGGTGAGGAAGCCTGGCTGTAGACCAAACAACCTCTATGTAGAATTTAGCTTCCTTTTTGGTCACGGGAAGTCCTCCCTTTGTGAACAAAGGGCTTCACATACCATCACTCTTTCCATCCTGTTGGGGGTAGGAGTTGTAGAACATCCCCTTCCCATCATGGGTCCAGGCCATACAGCTGAACTTGACTCGTTCAAGCACATCAGGGAGCTCTTTGGCACCATCCACTTTCATGAACTTGATCGTCACCCAGTCTGAGCCACTGGCACTCAGACCATAGGCAAAATATTCACCATCTTCACTGAAGGCATAACCTATGGGACAAAGGAGAAACCGTCAAATGGTGAACGGGGGCACAGCTCTAGCCTTGCTCAGTGTCCTCCAGACACTGACAAAGCTCGCTGTCAACAGGGAGGCAGAATGTACAACAGAAGAAACAGGAACCTGGCAGTGAAGGACCCTGCGGGTCAGCTCAGGTCTTACAGGAACTGCCCCTGTGGCCATGGGCAAGGTCCCTAACCTCTCCAGGTCTTCTTCATTGGTAGAATGAAGCATGCCCACTAAGATGCTTCCATTTTGAAATTTTTATAATTCAATAGGCAGTTCAGTTAAAAGCAGAGCCATCTGGGACTTTTATCATATTTTATTTATATTCTAAAGGGAAAAGAAAACTGCTTTTAGAGTAATACTGAATTATGACACATACCATATAACAGAATTAAATTGTATCCTTTAAGTAATTTTTGGGATGGACTCCAAACGATTTGAAATCCCTCTTTACAACCTCATTTTCAAAGCATTACTGGCACTCAAGAATTAATGCCCACACTATCTGACATCACAGGCCCAGGTAAATAAAGCCTGAGGGTTTGTAATGAAGGCTCACTGCATGCACAGTCCAAAAGTGACCACAAAGCAACACTGCCTACAGACAGTTATGCAGGCCCAATTCTTTAGGGCCCTGACACACAGAATGTTCTCATCACTATGGAATGTTTCTAGACAAATACTGATATGTTTTGTGTTGGTTTTCGTAGTTATGAGGAATGTACAGCATTTGATATCACATCTGCTATTAGAGTCTTCAACACCAGGGGCTCCTCTTACAAAGTTTGCTCAGCTTTATCAGGGACTGAAAATTGTGGAGCTCAATTATAGTCAGAGGTTTTCTACTATTCTACATGGAATGTCAATAGGAAATTAGTTTAAAATTCTATAAAACCTACTTTTTCTTTTGCTGTACTGGGGATTGAACCCAGGGGCATTTTACCTCCGAGCTATACCCCTGGCCCTATTTTTTATTTTTTTATTTTGAAACAGGGTCTCACTAAGTTGTGGAGAGCCTCACTAAGTTGCTGAGGCTGGCCACAAACCCGGATCCTCTGGTCTCAGCCTCCCAAGTACTGGGCTTATAAGCATGCACCACCACGCTTGGCTTAAAACCTACTTATTAATAACTAGTAAGTCCTATACAATATCCAGGCTCAATGTATTGTAAATGCAGAGTAAGAGTCTGAAAGCTAAGAGGGGAGAAAAAAGGTATTCATCTTTTATGGTACATAGCATTATAGTGTTTGCATTATTTCTATATTAGACTTTTTTAAGGAGAAAATTAATGAAACATTTTGATTTAAAGTATGTTAAAAATTATATATTAACAAAATAATCTGAATGTTTACTCATAACTGTAACTTCCCTATCATACCCCTCTCAGAAAACTCAACGACTGTTTGAGCCAGGTCTTATGCCTAATTCACCTTTGCAGCCATCAGGGCATTATACATGGCAAATATTCTACAAAGAAGTCACTGGAAGGCATCACTAGGACAAGCGCTAAGGTCCTGTTGTAAAGAAGTCCTTCTGGATGGGTTCTAAGATAGATCTTTGTGAAAAGATTATTTGTGTGTGTGTGTGCTTTACTTTTAATTCTAACATACTGACAATTAGCTAGGTTTTAAAACTGATCATCCTCCCTCAAGGAAACAGATCTGATAAAATTATTTTCTGGTTTACATTTATAGTTGGAACATTTTTTGTACAACTTAAATTTCTTATAGAAAAGGATGTTAAGTTTTTTCAACCATAGATAGGTCTCAGGGACGTTACAGAAATGATGATGATACTTCAAGATCCCAGAAGCTAATTTGGGTCCAGTGTGAATTATTCTCTCATTTTGCTTTCATGCCATCGGAGTGAGAAAAATGAATGTGACTATTCATGTGTTCTAAATATACTGTTCGAAAGTTAGCTTTCCTAATACTGTGAGTGCATCTGTTCTACAATATGGTCCACACCCTGCCTGGCATCTCAGAGGTGAAGCTACTGAACCCACGTCAGAGCTGCAGTGAGGCCTCGGGACTCCCAGATGCCCGGCTGTGTAGCACTCACCTCGGAGCGCCACCGTGCCATCATCAGATAGTATGTTGGGGTCCAGGAACACTCTGGCCTCGCCCTGTAAGGAATCTTGTACATATAATACTCGCTGGTTCTGCAAACCTGTATTGTAAAAATAGAAATACCTGGGGGACAGAGATGGTCTTTATTTAGCTGTGGCATTTTCTATTTGTGGAGTAAAACCAAACACATATAAGCAAAAAGCAAAACTCAACACAAAACCCTAACATAAAAAGGTGCAACTGTCATCAGGCCACGACAGGGACATGAAGTGTAGGGTGAACGGTCCCATCAACTACCTGTACCTAGAGCATATTACCTGAATTGCTTCCTATATGCAAATAACTTATTGTAATTCTGCACATTAGCTAAAAAGAGATGAATAAAGACTTTTGCTAAAATTAAAACTGGTATTCTAAATAAAGCAGTACCTTTTTTCTTTTAATTGAAGAAGGAAGCAGATTTTCTTTTTTTTTTTTGTACTGGGGATTGAACTCAGGGGCATTCTACCTCCAAGCTACACCCCCAGCCCTATTTTTTATTCTTTATTTTGAAACAGGGTCTAAGTTGCAGAGGGCCTCACTAAGTAGCTGAGGCTGGCGATGAACCTGTGATCCTCCTGTCTCAGCCTCCCAAGTACTGGGATTAAAAGTGTGCGTCACCACGCCCGGCTAGGAAGCAGATTTTCTAAAATGAAATTCTGGTGTGCTTCCCTAGCCAGGCTGCTGCGTAGGAGGTCAGTACACTTATTCTATAAAGGGCAAAACTGCATACATTTCAGGTTTTGTGGGTCATACTGTCTGTCACTATACTACTCAAATCTACAGTTGTATAACAAAAGCAGCTGTATCCAAAACATCAACAAATGGGCATGTTGTGATCCAGTTAGACTATTCATAAAAACAGGTGGAAGGCAGGGTCGGGCAGGCAGCCTCTACTTGGCTGATCTCTATGTAAGGTGGGGAGGGCCCAAGAAATTCTAATTTTGTGATGGTGGCTCCAAAGAGATTTAAAAAAAGAACAAGAGAATATGTTCAAGTACATGTAACAAAGGAGGTTCTAGTTCAGAGGGTTGAATTCAGACTCTACTTCCTGGCCCATTTCATCATTCTTAGATAAATACAAATAATCAAATTTTAAAAAATAAATAAAACAATAATAAATGCAAATAATAAAATTTTCTAAAGTAGTATAAACTAACAACAATTTTAGAGGCAAACAAATCTTCATTGCTGTTTATGAATCATCCTATCTTACCAACTACTAACCATGAGACAACAATGCTTTCCTATAGTCTAGATTTCTTCATAGGATATATTTCACTAAATTTCTTAGCCATTACTTTAAGAATTCAGATAATACCTAGTAGAATAAAAATATTTTCATACTCAAGCATAGAAATTATTACTTTTATAACAAAATAATTTTGCAAGCCATTGAATTATTTAGAACTTGTATTTTATAATTTAAGAAAGCATTCGACTGAAAAATAAAAAGTAAATTAAATGGAAGCAATCTCACATACCGCTTTCCTTTCTTGAAGTGGCAACTATATTTGGGATAGTCATACAGTTCAGTCATTCTCTCTTTGTATAAACCTCTGATAGGACACTGCTCAAGAAATGGCACAGTAATCTTGTTCTGGGCCTCCACAAATGCCTACAAAGAAAATTAAAATGGACAGAGCTAGTTAAACATAAAATTCCCCATGTGGGATGTTATCTATTGATATGTATCAGCAGAAGCATATTTTTCCCTCAATAAGTAACTCTTACATGGCACTAACTCAACTAATATTTACAGAGCAAATTATTAACTCATTAAAATCCCACAATAATCCTAAGGAGAAGGTTCTTCTACTAGGCCAACTTTACAGACAAGAAAACTTAGGTTCCAAGTGCTTAAAAGTTGCCCAATATCATACAGCCAGGGAGAGGCAGAACTGGGTTCTCAGTCTATGCTCTGAATGAACACACTATACTGCAGCTCGGCTCAGGCTCTGTCAATATCTCCATGGACAGCACCACGGTTCCAGGCTTCTCATCCAGCAAGTGGTGATCCCAAAAGAAGTCAGAGTTAGAGATAAAATTAGAGGTATCTAGATGCTATTTCACTGATTTTGTTTTTGATTTATTATCTAAGACTTTCTACTGTGTCAACTCCAATCAGAGAATTTAGCCAAATTTTGCAACCATAGAATATTAAAAAAGAAAAATGAAAACAAATGGCATTGAATAAGACAATCAACAATAAAAGCCGGGCGTGGTGGCACACGCTTGTAATCCCAGTACTTTGGGAGGTGGAGACCGGAGGATCTGGGTTTGCGGCCAGCCTCAGCTCACTCGCTCTCTCTCTCTCTCCTTAGTGAGGCCCTCCGCAACTTCGTGAGACCCGCTTTCAAAATAAAGTATAAAAAATAGGGCCGGGGGCATAGTGCAGAGGTAGAACGCCCCTGGGTTCAATCCCCGGTACCACAAAAAAAAAAAAGAAAGAAAATCAATAGTTTATAATGAAGACAAGAGACAGCCTGCAGGAAGTCAGGAGATCCTGGCAGCCACAGTAAGGATTTTTTACACAAGATCAGTTGTATCCAAACACACCCTATTTATAACTAAGCAGTTAGAATGTTTATAATACTATAAAGACTTGGCAGCACAATAATTCACATCTGGCTGCTGGTAAGAAATGAAACAAGAGTAGGGCGTGGTGGTGCACACTTGTAATCCCAGTACTTGGGAGGTGGAGACTGGAGGATCCAGGTTCATGGCCAGCCTCAGCTCCTTAGTGAGGCCCTCCACAACTTCATGAGACCCGGTTTCAAAATAAAGTATAAAAAATAGGGCTGGGGGTACAGCTCGGAGGTAAAACACCCCTGGGTTCAATCCCTGGTACCACAGGAAAAAAAAAAAAAAAAGAAATGAAACAAGGATAATGATCAGCTCTAAGTTCAACAGAAGGTTTCATCAGATGTCTACAAACAGGCAAACCATTAGGGAAACACTGCAGGAAATTAAGAACATAATATATTTTAAATGGCAGACAAAGATGCATTATTACTAGTCTACTTAGGGGTGTATCATCAAGCTCTTAGGGTCCATCCTAGCTCAAAATAGTCTTTTAAGTGGGCAAATCTGCTTGGGTTCCCCTACACGAACCACCAACCTGCTTTGGAGAACCATGAGTTTGTGCTAAGAGAAGCTGTTCCAAAACTCATTAATGTTTATAATGCACTTTAAAGAAAAAGAATATAAAGTGTGAATATAGTGATTAAAGCATTTTTGCAAGAGGACCAATTCAAGAAAAATAAAATTGTTATGAGTCACATTTTCTATTTTATTCAAACAGAAAATAAAATTTGTTGAGTCCTATAGAAACATAATTCTCAACTGTCTATAGCTGAGGATTGCCCTGGCCTGCTTTTCTAAGGCTTTTGAGCTAAGAATGGTCTTTGTATTTTTTAAAGAGTTGGGGGGCAAGAGACCTACTATGTGGATTATAGTACCTAAAATATTTACTATGTGGCCTTGTACAGAAAAAGTTTGCTGATCCCACTTTACTGAAGAGAGTGTGAAGGAGTTAACTGGCTTCGATTTTCGTTATAAAACTGATGCATCTCCGAGAAGCCACACAGGGGCAGCAGTTTGGAGATCACAAAGTATGTCCAAGAGCACGACACCTCATTTTACAGTGGAAGGAAACACTATGTCTTCTTCACAGACAGGGAGATGGAAGCACGTGGTGTCAAAGCCACCTGGTCAAGGTCATGCAGTGAGGTAGCAATATCATCAAGACTGGAATTGCTGTAGAGTGGTCACAGTAACAGTGACTGATCCTGGATGTGAACACGAAGCAGGTCCGCTGGAGGGATCAGGGAGGTGCAACCTGGGCCTCCCATGATTTCCTCTTACTTGGACTGGGCTGCGTAGGACAGGCAGGTCAGGGAACTGGGGCATCCAGCTGGATTTAACAAAAACCTAGTGCTTGTTAGCACTGATCTGGGCATTGTGGAGGGGCAGGTGATGAGGCCAGGGCAAAAGCCCTGCTATGAGGGAGCACACATTTTACTGTGGGGAGACCAAAAAACAAGCCACATTTTACAACATCAGTCCACAACATGTTGGAAATTTATGAACTAGTCATTTGCTGCAGGTCTTGGAAGGGAAATTACTGAAACAGGTGGGCAGGGAAGCCCTTCTGGAGATGTCTAGAATGAGATCTGAGAAGTAAAAGGGAGCAGCAAGGCAAGGTGGGGCACAGTGCTCCAGGTAAGAGGAAATAGCAGGTGCAGGGCCCTGGCAAGGGAGGGGATGGCAGGTATGAAGCGTAAGGGGGTCAGCGGGGGAATGAGCCAGCGGGAGAGGGGACAGCGGGAGGACGGGGCACCGGGTGGGTACATAAGTTTCAGTCTTTCATCAAACTGCAAATAAGTCATAACTGGGTAAGGACACAGATAATCTGGTTTTATCTTTTTAAAAATTACCCTGCTTTGAGTGGGAAGCAAAAGTGGAAACAGGATGGCCAGTTTTGAGCCAGGAGCAGTGGTCCAGGGGAGAGAAGAGGCCAGGGAGAATGGCTGGTCTCAGAGAAGAGCAGGAACAACCAGTGAAATGCGAGTGGAAACAGAGAAAACGGGCACGGTGCATGTTCATTTCACAGAGGCTCCCAAATTTATTCAGCTTACCACCCCTTTTCCAGAAAAAAAAAAAAAAATTACTCAGCGCCCCCCCGGAAATCTACCTTTTTAAAGCAAATAAAGATACATGACAAATTTGCACTCTTTTATGCATCTATATTTCTTTCGCCATGGGGGTATCGCCCACTTTGAGAACCTTACTTTACAATTTTAATTGCTATTTTCTAGAAAGGCCTGATGAACATTATAAGTAGTCTGGACCCATGCTAAGACCCCAGCAAGCTGAGGCCTTGGTTGCTCCATCCTCCCCTGCCCCCCAGGGTTCCTCTGAGGGAAGTCCCCCAATGCTGATTTGCTGCACTTGGTCCCTGGGGGGTTCAAGGATCCTGAGATGCTGAAGAGGTTGCACAGTTCATCTTCTTCGGCAAGGCGGAGTTGTGCTCTTCAGCTGTTTCTCGTTTTGCTTTGCGTCTTTCACATGACTCATGGTATTAATCACAACTACAGCAGAATTCATCTCACCCTAAAGCAGATACACTGGCTCGTCTCAGGTAAAATTTTCATAAAACTATTACACCAGACATACTAATGCTACTAAATAATTTTCAGATTAGTACATCCAATTTTGTCACCCATAAATCAATTACTTTAAGTAGAGCAATATTTAAAGACTGCAGTCTTCCAAGTCAAATATCTAGATGCAAAACCAAAAAAAATGTTCCAATTCCTAAAAGTCTCAGGTTCTTTCATAACGTACATCTTCATAACTTGGGTGAATCCTCTTCATAAAGGTGGTAGCAAATTTTCTGGAAAGAGGCTTTGCTCAATTTAGGGTTCCATACAATGTCTAATATTTCTGGTATTTTAACCAGGAAAATGCCTTCTTGATCATTTATGCACATAAAATAATCTGGCTTCTTGGTCTAAAAATTAGGACAAATTTGGGCAAAAGGGAGAACAGGGTAAAAATAAAGGAAATTTAAAAACTGGAAGAATTATGCTGGGCGTGGTGGTGCATGCTTGTAATCCCAGTACTTTGGGAGGCAGAGACCGGAGGATCCGGGTTCGCGGCCAGCCTCAGCTCTCTCGCTCTCTCTCCCTGTCTCTCTCTCTCTCTCTCTCTCTCTCTCTCTCTCTCTCCTTAGTGAGGCCCTCCGCAACTTCGTGAGACCCGGTTTCAAAAATAAAGTATAAAAAATAGGGCCGGGGGTGTAGCGCAGAGGTAGAACGCCCCTGCGTTCAATCCCCAGTACCACACACACAAAAAAAAACCTGGAAGAATTACATGGTGAAAAGGAAGCAGGGTGAGGCAAATTCAGATTCTTTGATCCTCAAGGAATTTCAGCAACCATAGGCACAAGCCAGGATTTATTACAATAATTGACACATGAAAGTCCAAGACATTAATGACACATGCAGCTAAGCCTCAAAGAAGATCAACAATTTAGATTTTATATCTGCAGACGAAGCTGAATTTATTTTCCTTGCAAAGAGTGGCTACTGAAAACTAAGAAACCGTAGTCATCTCTCATTTGCTTTTACTATTAAAAAGTTTAAAAGCAAAGCAAAATTAGTACAGCTATTATGGAAAACAGTACGGCGATTCCTCAAAAAACTAAAAACAGAACTACCATATGATCCAGCAATTCCACTACTGGGTATAAGTCAAAAGGAGATGAAATCATTATACCAAAAACATACTTGCACTCCCATGTTAATTACAGCACTTTTCACAACAGCCAAAATGTAGAATCAACCCAGGCTCGTCAGTGGATGAAAGGATAAATAAAACATGGCATGTTTACCCACCGGAATACTATTAGGCCATAAAAAGGAATGAAATCTTGTCATCTGCAGCAACATAGCTGGAAATGTAGTCAGTCCTCATGTTAAGTGAAACTAAGCCAGACGCAGAAAGATAAATGTCACATTTCCTTACTCTGTTGAGGACCAAATGAGTGAGAAACTTTGTAAAAGAATGGAATGAGCCGGGCGTGGTGGCGCACGTTTGTAATCCCAGTACTTTGGGAGGCGGAGACCGGAGGATCCGGGTTCGCGGCCAGCCTCAGCTC
>PVJS01017181.1:0-36497 GCA_004027185.1 Glis glis | reverse complement strand
GCCATAAAGAGAAGAAAATGCTGTCATTTGTGGCAGCCTATATGAACCTGGAGGCTATTATGTTAGGTGACGTAAGCTAGGCACAGACAGACAAATACTGCATGATCTCACTCATAGGTGGACCTTAAGAGAGGTGATTTAGGAGCAGTAGAGAGCTGCAGCATGGTGGTTACCAGAGGCTGGGGTGTTTGAAGGTGGGTGGATTGGGAGATGTTGGTCAAGGAATACAAAATTACAGTTGGGTAACAGCAAAAAGTTCAAGTGACTTTAGCAAATGACAATAGTGCATTCTTAAAACAATGCTAAGAAGGTAATGTTAAATATTCTCCCTACAAAATATAGTAACTATTGTCATAATACATCTATTAATTAGCTAGACTTAACCATTTCACAATGTACATATATTTCAAAACATCACACTATACATGGTAAATTGTGTCACCTTAAAAAAGGAAAAAAAACTCAGAAGATTAATTTCATATTACATAATGCATTTATTTTATGTTATTAACTACAGTTGTCTTTTTTGAGTGAAATATTTGCCAAGGAATATATTATCACATAAAACTGTAATTTCTGTTTCTTGGAACTAGATGACTTACTTTCATATATATGTCAAAGAAACTTTTATTCACACTAAAAGTAAGGAATAATAGGTTATATGTATTTTCCCTTAACTGTAGATGCCTTGTCGTAGAATATACTGAGTTGGAATAAACAAATAAAATGGAATATGATGAGTTACTAGCTCTTCTTGGTGAAGTTACAGCAATTGAAATTATCTTATTTAGGAAGTAACTATCTTAAATAATATTAATATGGCCCACAGGTTATAGAGATAGTGGAACAATTGTTAGACTAGAAAGCATAAGTGAGAAAAATCAAGTCTCCTTTTATAAGAGTTCATGGATGCCTTTTCATTCTGGGAAAAAGAGATAGCATGTCTTAATGCAATTATTCTACATTTCAAATGTGAGTTTAATTACAGGTCGAAGGAAGGTTTCTCTCATGTAAAAAGACAATTACAGTTGAATAATGAGCACTAGAAATACCCGCAACTCAATCCTAGCCCCTATCTTTCTCATATTTAAGTATACAGGATTCTAGTCGGGCGTGGTGGCGCACGCCTGTAATTCCAGTACTTTGGAGGCTAAGACAAGAGGATTGTAGGTTCAAGGACAGCCTCAGCAAGTAGTGAGACTCTCAGCAACCTAGTGAGATCCTGTTTCAAAAAAACAAAAATAAAATAGCTTGGAGGTAGACTGCCCCTGGGCTCCATTTCTAGTACCACAAAAAATTAAATAAACAGGATTCTTAAAATTATAGAAATATGCCGGGCGTGGTGGCGCACGCTTGTAATCCCAGTACTTTGGGAGGCGGAGACCGGAGGATCCGGGTTCGCCGCCAGCCTCAGCTCTCTCTCTCTCTCTCTCTCTCTCTCTCTCCCTGTCTCTCTCTTTCTCTCTACCTAGTGAGGCCCTCCGCAACTTCATGAGACCCGGTTTCAAAATAAAGTATAAAAAATAGGGCTGGGGGCATAGCGCGGAGGTAGAACGCCCCTGCGTTCAATCCCCGGTACCGCAAAAAAAAAAAAAATAGAAATATTAAAAATCATCAGCACCTTCAATACTATTTGTCTAGATTTTTAAGAAGTTCTACATTTTGCAATAAAACAGAGATAAGCAAAATACAAATACAAATGAATGTTAATATAGTTATTGCTTGAAGATTAATAAACCAGTATGCAATAGTCAGAAATTATTGACTCTCAAAAGTTTTTCATATAACAATTATGCTGAAGTGTACATGACATAAATTTGGATTTCCAGTACAATGTGGTATTCTATTTTTATGTTTATATGGAAGTAAATTTGAATGTACTAAATGTGATTTAGTAGAGGTTACTCTAAACATTGTGTTTGATTATTTATTGTGCATTTTAATTTGATACTACAATTCTAAATCCTACAAATATTGCGTACTTCAACAAAGGGCTGGTAAAATATTATTTTAATGTCAGTCTCAGGAAGAAATACTTAGCATTTTTGTAACTGGAAAAGGAATAAAAGGATAAAAATTTAATTTTGCCTGTCCAGTACATGTTACATATTAATATTATTGATAATAATGATTAGATTACGATTTAGGTAAATAATTCAACTTGAAAATTTTGTGCATAAATTATAGTTGTGTTTAGTTTTACCAATAGAATAAAATTATAATGCAATGATGCTCTTTGAATGAAAATGTTCATATTTTTCTCATCTAAGTGTGAGGTAGTAAAGAAGAAATAAGGGTAGGAAGAAACTCAACAAAGAAGGGAAAAGAAACTAACTTTAAATCGAAGAAGCTCCATGAACACCCTCACCTTTCTTCCTCCAGCCTGCTTTCCTCCCAGCTCAACTTCTCAAAAAGTCCTCATTGCCTACATATGGTGCAAGTTTATACACTGCAATTTGTTTAGACTAAATAAAGCTAAGGGAAAATATTGTTAGAGACTCATGAGATGGGTATAGTCCAAACATTAACTATTAATTAGATGACAGCAACCTAGAGCTCCTGAAAAAGCCAGACCATTGACCCTCCCTTGGCTTCTTGATTAAGAGAGTTGAGCTCACCAGCCTGATGTCAGCCCTGCACACTTTCCATGTTCATTATTTACAAAATTCCCTTTAAAAAGAAGAGCCCAAGATCCCAAAAGTGTGTCTCACTCTTAAGCACCCACACTCCTCTTCCTTTGAGTGCGTATCTTGCTCTCATGTTTGCTTTCCTGAATAAATCTCCCTGTTTTCCTAAATCAAAATTCATACCTCTTTTGATGCATCCTGAAATTCCTTTCTGCAGCATAAGTCAAGAACCTGTGATACATGCATATCCATGTTTATAGCAGCGCAATTCACAATAGCCAAATTATGGAACCAGCCTAGGTTTCCATCAACAGATGAATGGATCATGTGGTATATACACACAATGGAATTTTACTTAGCCATAAAGAACAAAATCATGTTACGTGCAGGAAAATGGATGGAACTTGAGAACATTATTCTGAGTGAGCTTAGCCAGTCTCAAAAAGCAGATACTTGTATGTTTTCTCTCTTCTACATGGAAGTGAGATAGAAATTGGAAAACAAAAGAGACTTCAAATAGAGGAGCAGAGACTCCAATGGTGCGATGGGGGGGATTTACAGGAGGGAAGAGTGGGGATAGAGGTGTAAAGTAGGCAACAGTTGAAATAATGCTGTATAAATATATGAAATTACAAGTGGCAATCTCAAAGCCATGTACAGGGAAGGGGAGTGGAGTGGGATCTGGTGGGAAATGCACCAAGTGTTGTGTGTATGTATGTTCCTGTCACTCTGTACCTCAGTATGATGTATAATTACAATGCACCAATGAAAGTATAAAAAAATATTGAAAGTAATCCCACAATGGGAAAGGTTTAAGTTATTCAAGTTATCTGGTACACAATAAAATACTCAAGAAAAAAAATTTGCCTGAGCCAAGTTGAGGTCCCCTTATCCTCTCTGAGGGACCTCCTTGAACCCCTATCCAGTGATAGATATTCTTACAAACATTCACACAAACAGGCATGCACACATATGCACACACAATCACATGCACCTGCATACACAGATGCCTTTATAATTCAGAACTTCAACGTTAGCAGGACTATAATAAAGAACTGAAGAACCTGAAGTCTAATGGCATTTCTTCAAATGTGTATAATCTTAAAAATCCTACCTCAAAGACAATGAGTGATAAATCATAATACTGTTTTGTACTCTATACATTTATATAATTATAAATCATCAATTCATAGCAAAATAAAAATAATATTGACATAGTATTTGCAAAGATTAAGTCTTTAAAATATTTTATCTTTATTTTCGATAGAGCAAAGATTTCATTTGCCATTTATGTCAATCTGAAGCCACTTGTGGGTATTGAATCTACTTTAAAAAGTGTTTGAAGGGAGGAGGACAACACAAATCTTTCTGAACAGTCAGAAAGTAATCAATTGAAAGTAAATTATGAACAGAAAGAGCATTTCCCTCACATAAATCATGTTTACATACAGGTACAATAAATGGCTTCAAATTTATTTTACTAGTAAAAAATGATGAGTAAAATTTGTTTTGAAATATAGCTTAGAGTAATAACCAAATTAAATTATTTACAAACTTGACTTAATACTATGTCACTGTGTTTGTGAGTGCATGTTGCTTTTTGGAGTTCAGTTTTTCAATATATATGTATACATATACTTTTTTATATAATGAAAAATTTTGCTTCAGAAATTTTGTTATTTTTCTGTTTAATATTGTCAAAACATAATAATATCAAAAACTTCTTAAACATGCAATTTTGACAAAATTTTGACTGGAAAATCTTTCCACTATTGAATATCTTATCCTGGTTATGTACTACTGATGAGATATTATTTTTTTCTTTCATTTCAGAAAAGAGATGATTTATATACCAAACTGAAAATATACCAAATCTGTATATTTTCTGAATCCACAGAAGATCTTGATAAGTTTTGTTTTCATTAATTTTTTTATTGGTGCATTGTAAACTGTACATTGTAGTGAGATTCAAATTGATACTTTTTTCTTTTCTCTTTTTTGTTTTGTGATACTGGTCATTGAATCCAGGGCATTCTACTTTTGAGCTACACTGCCAGCCCTATTTTTATTTTTTTTGCAGTACTGGGGGTTGAACCCAGGGGTGTTCTATCCCGCGCTACACCCCCGGCCCTGTTTTTTTATACTTTATTTTGAAACCGGGTCTCACGAAGTTGCGGAGGGCCTCACTAGGTAGAGAGAGAGAGAGAGACAAGGAGAGAGAGAGAGAGAGAGAGAGAGAGCTGAGGCTGGCCGCGAACCCGGATCCTCCGGTCTCCGCCTCCCAAAGTACTGGGATTACAAGCATGCACCACCACGCCCGGCCCTCTATTTTTAAATTTTTAAAAATTTTAAACCAGGGTCTAAGTCGCTTAGGACCTCACTAAGATGCTGAGGCTAGCCTCAAACTTGTGATCCTCCTGGGATTACAGATGTGTGCCACCACGCCCTGCGTGATACTTTCATACAAGCACACAATGCCACTCGGTCTGCTTTTCTCCCTGCACCTCCTTCCTTCACCTCCTCCCTCCCCATATATGACAGTGCGATTCATATGATACATTCATACTGCACATGGCCTTCCTCGGTCTGTTTCCTCCCCCAAAACTCCCATTTTCCTCCCTCTCCCAACCCCTTCCACTCTCTACTGCTCGCTCTCTCTTCATTTTCATGAGGCCCCTTTTCTTCCCTCTTTTCTCTCTAGTTTCCATATATGAGAGAAAACATGTGGGCTGTGATTTTCTGAGTCTGACTGATCTCACTTAGTATGTTGTTCTCTAGTTCCATTAATTTTCCTGCAAGTGACATACTTTTGTTCTTCTTTATGGCTGAATAAAACTCCACTGTGCGTATATACCACATTCTCTTTATCCATTCATTTGTTTACCAATACCTAGGTTGAGTCCATAACGTGGCTATTGTGAATTGTGCTGCTATAAACATGGGTATGTGTGTATCTTGATCATTTTTAAAAACAGAAACCTTACTTGTTATCATTTTTGTTTTTTTCTCTCACTTCTTCAGGAGACAATTATATTCTCATTTCTACTTTTCTCCTTTTGTACTTTGAGTCATTGTTTTATATTTTTTTACTGTTGATGAAATGATATCTTATCCAAATATATTAATAAATGCTATGTTTATTGTCTCAATAACTTTTGAATAATTGGAATCATGTATAATATTTAAAAAACTTCTATTTACTTATAGGCTAGAAACATTTGAATCATTTTACAAAAAACTGTTGTACACTGTTAAAGAATAGTTATATATATTATATAACTATGTCCTAACTATGTCTATATGTATATATTTATAACTATATGTATATGTATATTTTATCATGTATATGATAAATTACTTACTAAAAGAAACTGAAAATGTCACAACATAAAGTTTTGTTTGAAGTAAGATTTGTATCAGGTTTATAGTCCTGGTTGACTTTCTTTTGCATTACCTAACCCACTATAAATCCTCTCTCTCTGTTTAGAGAGAGAGATAAAACAATTATCTATATAAAACAATTTATAAATATAAAATAATTTATCTATCTACATATATATGTATATATATAATTTGTCATTACAAATAAGTAAAAAATATATAGAATATATATAATTTTGTGGTTATGGGAATTGAACCCAGGGGCATCCTACCTCCAAGCTACAGCCCTTTTTAAATTTTTTTTTTAAATTTGAAAAAGGGTCTCCCTAAGTTGCTGAGAATCTCTCTAAGTTGCTGATTTCTGGCTTGGAACCTGTTATCCTCCTGTCTCAGCTTCCCAAGTACTGGGGTTACAAGCATCCACCACCATGCCTGGCATAAATATGTTTGTGTGTGGTACACACACACACACACACACATTGTGAGCCCTCTTCATCCAGTTTCCAAACTCACAAATTCAACCAACTTCAGGCAAAAAGTACTTAAAAAAGATTACATCTAAACTGAACATATGCTGACATTTTTCTTGTCATCATTCCCTAAACAATACAGTATGACAACTATTTACATAGCAATTGGATTATATTAGGTATTAAAAGTAATCTAGAGATGATTTAATTTACATGAGAGTCTGTGTATAGGTTACATTCAAATATTACAGCATTTTACATAAGGGACTTGAGTGTCTACAGATTTTGCTACCTGTGGGGGTCTTAGACCCAATCCCCCCAGATATCTTGGGATGTGTATGTGTGTGTGTGTGTACATACATATATGTTACACTTTTAATCTGTTTTGGAGAAATCTACTTGTATTTTTAACTATGTCAATAGGGCTCATTGTAGAGACAGAGATTGATTTATAAATTTTATATTCATACAAAGATTTTCAATGTTGTTTTAATTTTTTCTTCCTCCATATTTTGCATTGTTTTTTTTACCTATCACCAGTCCTCAGTTCTGCTCCATCACACTGATTCATCTGGCCCTACTATAGATACATCTGTCCTTTCCCCTAGAGTCTTGATAACCCTGTTCAATAGGTAGAAGTAGGTAGCTAAAAAATCAGGTGAATTTAAAGCAAATATTTTTAAAAGAGAACATGAAAGACTGATGGGTGGTAAGTTTGATCAGAAGAAGTAATTTCAGATCTTGAGATTTGAGTTATGAAAAGTTTCAAATGTTTAAAGGGGCCAAAATTTGATCACTGAGGTCTAATGTGTTAGAAGGGCTAGAAATGTGGGCACTGAAGAGTTTGAGCAGAGATGACACAGAATTAGACCTATTAAATATTTGACAGGAGAATAAACAAGTAAATGACCCAATGAATAAGCATGGGCAAATAGACAAATGGATGGATAGCTCAGAGAACAGAAGCACTAGGTATAAACGGTAGAGCACTGTAAGAGTTGGATAATAACAGCAATGGGATCTAAGAGGAAGGGAATTGAAAGGAACAACAGAACATGTAGGCCAAAATATATTCAACTCTTAAGGTGAGCCCCCAGTCTATTTTGTCTGGAAGTTTATATTGGTTTATCAATATGAATAATGAAATTGTATTTTGCCAATATCTGCAAATGTCTAAAAAGAAGAAATCCTACATGATGAATTTCTTAACTTTGAGACTTTTTATAATATTGACTTAATTGCTTGCCTCATTGATTATTTAAGCTAAGATTCCCTGTGTGTTTTAATCACAGAGCATATAATGTTTAATATTAGTGGTTTGCTGGCTGTTTTGTATTTGCCTGTCCAGATGTGTTTTTTACACCCGGCTCCCAGCCCAGAGAGGCTGATATGCATGGGCTTCAGTGGACTGCTCTGCCTTCTGGCCAATTCGGTTCTGCCAGTGGGCATCTCTAGCAGCAGGTCAGTGGCAGGAGGGGAGTGAGTTAGGGCTGTGTATGCCTACAGATTCCTTCTTCATGGTGTCCTCTGCTAGGCTGGGTCCCTAAACTGAAGGTTAGAGGTGCTGTCAAGGTCCCTAGTCTACACAGTGGGCTCTCATTCCAGGTTTTGGTAACTGCTGACTCCCCTTAGCATCTAGGCATACTAAAACTACAGGTCCAGAGTTCCCTCCCCACTGAGTTGCATGGTTTCACTATGCCTTGTCCACACAGTCCTAAGTGGTCTTTAATGAAATGGTCCTCGAGTCGCTCTAACTTGATTGTGCCATCTGTTTCCTACTGGGATCTCTACTGAGGCAAAAACAAAAACACCACTTACAATAGCATTATCAACCTGATTAAAAATGTGTTTTATGATCTTGCAGTACTTTTCATATTCTAGTTTTACCTTATCTTTTAAAGATGCATTTTATCAAGTTTTAAAGTTATAATTTCTGTTCTCATTTTAATTTCAGGTAGTATAAGTTAAAATCCCTGATATAAATGTATCTGTGTCTCTTAATTAGTTCATACTGAGTAAGATTCTTGGTAATACAATTCTTTCTTGTTTCCTTGGCTTATAAGATACCTAGAGATTTCTAGAGAGGTTCATTAGGTATAGATATATCTGCCAATCTTTAAAATGTTTTAGGCAATGAATTTGGTTGGCATGGTTATGTTGAATTGCTAAGAAGCCAAAAGGCTTTTGTCTTGGCAAGAATGGAGTTATATTTGAACACTGGATACAAGTGTTACTGTAAAAAGAGAGAAATTGCTTCTCAGAAACTCTTAGTTAAATTGGAAAACAGGTTGATCACTTTTAATACTGCAGATGATTGACTGGAAACAAAGACCATTGTTAGAATAAATGTGTCAATGCTAGAAACAGTCTATTTTTCTTAGTTTTTGGCAACCAACTAAATGACTACTGGGAAGATCATAAGAAGCAATGAAAACAAGCCCTTCTAACAGAAATCTTTATTCCAGACTGAAATCCATTAACTTTGAAAAAACATACTGTATTTAAATGAATGAGCTACAATTATGTAAGAATTTTATTTCCAGTTAATTCCTAATTGATTTTAATCACTTAGAGTTATCCACAACCTAAGGTTAACTTATTTATTTTAATAGATATTTTTCTTCACTTTAGGAATAGGTTAAATAGCTAGATGTCTAAAATCAGTATTGAATGTGTGGCAGTGTTTTATAGATGGAAGTCTAGTTTGCTAATTTGTGGGTTTTTTTTGTGTGTGTTTTTATACTCTCCACCACACTCTGTCCTCCACCCAAACTGTGCTTGGCACCCCCAAAACAATTTCCCCCTCTTAATTTCATGTCGAAAGCAGAAACACAATTTATTTATTTATTTATTTATTTTTTGCGGTACCGGGGATTGAATCCAGGGGTGTTCTACCTCCACGCTACACCCCCGGCCCTATTTTTTATACTTTATTTTGAAACCGGGTCTCACAAAGCACAATTTAAATGAAACTACCAATGTAGGTTTGAATCAGACATACTCAGATCTGAGCTCGAAGTGTCATGTTCTCTACCAGCTGATTCTGAAGAAGAGAGAGCAAAGCAGACTGTACAGTAAGTGGTGAGGGACTGCATACTTGAAGTGAAGAGGAGACAAGAGAGCTTCCATCAAAAAGGCATTGGATAGAGTGGAGGGATCCTGCATGCTCACTGGTGAAGATCCCTTCCCCCTTATGGTCTCAAATAATCAAGACTCCAGTCATAGACAAATATGAAGATTAATATAAGACAGTGTGATAGTCTGGGATTCTATGGAATAAATAGGAGTGGTCCTAAATGCAGACAGGATGTGTTAGGAAAGCTTTCCCAGCAGAAGTCAGCTCTGAGCTGAGTTCTAAAAGAAGGGAATGACTTAGACAGCAAAGTGCTTTAGGGACAGCCTTAGAGACAGAAGCATCAAGTTCAGACACACAAAGCATGAAGAAAGCACAATGAGTACTACTGAGGTATAAGGTAGTAAGTAGGCCAATGCACTCCGTAGAGAGCAGGATGCTAAGGGACTATTAGCTGGGTACTCAGGGCCAGGTAATAACACACCACGTGCTTGTTAAGTTTATGGAAGGCTACTGAACATTAAGAAAAAGAGTCATGAATCAGACTTAAGAATTTAGTGTGATAATTCTGGCATTAGTGTAAGAAGTATATTGGTTGGTTTGAAAAATAGTATATGATAGAAAGAGAGCAAAACAGGTGTGTTGTCTTCCTTAAAGTAAGAAAAGACGAGAGCCTGAATTAGTGCAGTGATGGTGTGGCAGGGCAGTAGGAGATGAGAAATATTCATGAAGTAGTCAAATTGAATGTGGAAGGAGGACCAAAGAGAGGGGAAGGAAGAAATTCAGGCTGCCTGCCTTGTTTCTGAGGAGAATTGGTATTCAGTGTAGTACTAAAAGGATTCAGAAGGTGAATTAGTAAGTTGTGGCACACCCAGGCTATGGGGTATTACTCAGTGCTAGAAACAAATGAGCTATTAAAGCATGAAGGAAGCTTACATGTACATTACTAAATGGAAGAAGCCAGTCTGAAGAGGCTGAATACTGTATGATTCCAACTATGTGATATTTTGGAAAAGGCAAAACTATGGAGGCGGTAAAAATTAGTAGTTGCCAGGTGATAGGAAAAGTGAGGAACAGGCAGAGAACTTTTAGAGCAGTGACTCTTCCATGTGATATTGCAATGGAGGATACATGTTGTCAAAACCCATAGAATGTACAACACCGAGTGAACCCTAATGTGGGCTATGTATTTTGAATGATGATGTGTGAATGTAGATTCATCAATTGTAAAAAAAAATGTATCACTGTTGGCACGGGGTGTCATTAGTGGGGTAGGTTGTGCATGTGTGGGACAGGGAGTATATGGGAACTCTTTGCATTTTCCACTTAATTTTGCTATGAACCTAAAACTGCTGTAAAAAGTAAAGTCTCAGCCAGGTGTGGTGATGCACACTTGTAATCCCAGTGTTTGGGAGGCTGAGGCAGGAGGATCGCAGGTTCACGGCCAGCCTCAGCAACTTAGTGAGACCCTCTGCAACTTACTGAGACCCTGTTCCAAAATAAAAGAATAAATAGGACTGGGTGTAACTCAGAGGTAGAATGCCTCTGGGTTCCATCCCCAGTACCACACATACACACACACACACACACACACACACACACACACACACACAGTCTCAAAAGAAAGATGGCATAGATTCTGGGAAAGATACTGTATTAGTTAGCGTTTTGGTTACTGTGACCAAAATTACCTGACAAGAACAACTTTGAGGAGAAAAGGTCGATCTGGCTCACATTTTCAGAGGTTCAGTCCATGGTTGGCCAGCTCTGAAGCAGAAAACATCATGACGGCAGGGTGTGGTGGAGGACAGCTCTTCAGCTCATGGCAGTTGGGAAAAAAAGAGAGGGAGGGAGGGAGGGAGGGAGAGGGAGGGAGGGAGAGAGAGAGAGAGAGAGAGAGAGAGAGAGAGGCAAGAGACAGATATAACCCTCAAGGCCACATCGCCAGTGACCCCGTCCTCCAGCCATGCTCCACCGCCAAGTCGTACTGCATGGGAGACCAAGCTTCAACACATGGGCTTCTGGGAGACATTCTGCACCCACACCATAGCAGATAGTAAGTTCACATTTGAGATGTGTGAAACATTCAGATGGGAATAGCCACTGAAGAATGGGATTTAGTAGCTATATCGCAGGCCATAAAAACAATTTTCTCTCTCCCCATACCCCATTTCCAGTCCCTGGGATGGATGTTTCTCTTCCATCAGACAGACACATTTTGTATTCTTTCAACCACAGACACTTGAACACAAGTCAAGTTGATTAACTTTCTGGAATATGTTTTGCTTGGGATACTGCAAGATCTCGTTATCTAATCAAACATCAAAAGCAAGAGAGGAAAAGGGTTTTCAGCAATGTGTTAGACTCATTAAGAATTTCAGGAATCTCTTTAGCTTAGAAAATAGAATTTATAGGCATATGTGACAACTAGTTAAGCTACGTGAGTTGCTAATGCTGGGTTTTTCTGTGGTGTAGCCTTGACTTGTATCTGTCATCCTGGTGTGCCTTTTCATTTCATTGAAGTGTCATGTGACTAGGATTAGGTCACACTAAACTAGAAAGTGGATATTATGAGACAACTTATGCTACTTTAATAATTACTTTGCTCATTTCTCTAACTGCCATACTACATCACTCTTTTAGATCAGGGATCAGTTAACTATCACAAAGTCACAACTGTTAAGTATTTAGTTATTTTTCTTCAATCAGATTAGAAGAAAACTACACCAAAAGATAAATAGCTTCAATAATCTTTCTTTGTAACCACAGGTCCTGTTTTAATGCACTGTGCTTCAATTTTCTGTGAAGCCAATGAGGCCCAGAAGGTGCCTGGAGGAAGGAGTTTCCTTCCCTTCCATGCCAAAATAAGACCCTGGGACCTTTTGTTGCAACTCCTCAAATCACAGTGCTTGGTTTCCAGATCCTTCTAAACTGTGCTGCACCATCACCTCTGAAGTATGGAAGTGAATACTAGTTTCTACCACTTGTTGAAGCTCCACCCCATCTGCAACCTCACTCCATCTCTTCCTCATTATTCCTCCCCAGTTGCACACTTCTGCCTCCTCAACATCCTGGGTCCTCACATTAAAGCCTAGGAGGTCTGGGAGGAAGCAGTAACTTCTTGTTGCCTAGCAACTTCTCTTTGGGGCTACTAAATACCAATGGCATCTAAGGTTCAGTGTGAGAAGGGCATGCTCAGAGCAAGAGGGACTGGCCACCTGTTGGGAATGGGTGGATAAACCACTCTTTCTTTCAAAATTTTCTATAATATTGAGAACAGGACACTAGTCGGCTTCTAAGTAGACAGTTCTCCTGTGCGTTTTTGTGTGTATCTCCAGTTAGCTAGCTATTTATCTCAGTCAAATAAAATCTCACTGCTAAAAGGTTTTGATTTTTCTTCTGGTAACTTGATATATCAGTTTTGTATAATTTTACCTGGGAGATTATTTTAATATTGTCATATTATCAGTAGTATTCTGAAACCACACAAGAATGACAAATTTGAGGAATTAAAAATTGACAGCTTCTATTGAATAAAAAGTATGATTATTTTACAGAATTGATAATGTTCTTTATTACCTCCAGACAAGAACACCTTAGTTTTTTCCTTTTAATTTTTTGCGGTATTTCCCTGTTTTTGCCTTAAGGTTATGCAATAAACAGCTGTACCATCTGTCTTAAGTATATATAATCTAACTGCAAACTGACAAACATTTAGTAAAACTTCACCAGTTAGAGGAAAGAATAATCTGAAATGTGTATACCCATTCACACACGTGTGCACATACACACTACACTAGAAGAAACAGCATGCATTTTTTGAGTGTAAATAATACTTTAGTGGGTCAACAAAAATATCCATTAAAATGGATAAACCAGGACACTTAGAGACAAAACATAAAAGTATAACTAGCATGTTAATTATATGTAAAATACTTAAAAAGACTTTGCCATTTTAAGTTATTTTGCTATTTCCCTGAAGTACTTTTTCACATTCTTTCTTAATCTCATACCAATATATAAAAAATCACAAGTGCCAAATGAATTGAGTTTTACCCTTCCTCTTGTTACATTTCCAATTCATTCCCCAGATAAGTACATGCTTAAAATTTAAAACCTATCTGTTTCTTCACCCTCAGAAGAAAGTTCTTCATGCATTTTTTAAATAAAGATTTTAATAATTGATGGGAAAAATAAAAGGCTTACCATATGATTCCAGCCTGTATTTTCTACATTGAATGCAAAATAGTATCATAGGAAGATATGCTCTTCCTCTCCTAGTCTCTCTGTCATCAAATTGTAACTAATAGCAATGAACTGAGATGGAGTTATCACAAAACTTATGAAGCTTGAGTATTAAGGCTCCTCATCTGCACAGATCCCTTCCAAGGTCCTGAAACAAGCCCTGGGAATATATTCACATGAATTTACATTGTTGTTAAGTCTTTTAAAGTAAGGTAGTATAATCCCAATTTAAGCCTCACCATTCTCTCTTTCCATTCTGAAATCCTTTCTGTCACTCTTCTCCTTGGGTTACATAATTTGGGAGTGGCCAAAATTTGGGGTACCTACTTAAGGGAGTTGGGGATACATTTAGTTAGGATTTATGGATAATATTTATGAGGTTCATGGTCAGTAATAAGTATAATTAGCTGATTTTCTAGCTGTTCTAGGGTAGGAAATTATTTCAGAAATACTGAAAAAAACTCAGCATCCACTGTGCTGATTCACCTGACATCATGAGAAGGAATAGGTCCAATGATTATATCAAAATGTGAATATATCCTAATAAGTATGTGAATTTATTTAAGATTAATCACCACATGAGGAATTTGAAATGCCCTAAAATTTTACTATAGCAGATATAAAAGAAAGATTATTGATGCTCCCTATTGCTATTGTCTACATTTGGGCCATCCCAAACAGAGACTGAGGCAAGGATTTGAGTATAGATGGTTTATATAATGGACTGTTCAGCTTTGCATTAATACAGTGAAATATTGGACATAGTCTACTTATGGAGTAAAAGGTTTATTTAGCTCAATGTTTGCAGGTTTACAGTCCAAACAGCATGGCATCAGCTTGGTGAGGACCACCCCTTACCTGCATCAGCTCATAGCAAATGGTGGACATCAGTGGTGGAAGTGCATGTGGGGAGCAAGAGAGCAATTATATCTCCATCTGGAACAGAGACTGAGAATGTGGGACCAGATGCAGGATTTTATACTAATCCTCTGGCAAGAACTAGCAAGGATTCCCATGAGAGCTACCTTCTGAGGGCAATGACCTAAGGTCCTCCCATTAGGCCCCACCTCCCAGAGATCTCATAGTCCTTCCAAATTATACCACCCTGGGGACTAAGTCTTTTATCATAATGACCCCCCTTGGTGGTCACTCAGACTATATCCCCAAATCACAGCATATAGGATGTGTTCCAAATCATAGGATTGAGGAAGTTGGGGAAAATGAAGAAGGAAAAATCCATAGAGGACACACTGTTGAGGTTTCTTCTCTGGGAAATATGACTTGGTTACCTAGGACTTTGGGAAGTTTAGGGAATGCCTCTCCTGATTATCTGTCTAAAGGATGGGAAGCTGGGGCATTTAATGAGGATTTCTACTAAGCTCTGGTAAGCTGAGCAAACATCAGGAGAGATGTGCCCAAAGCAGGAAAGCAGATAGATACACACTTGAGGTGGACACTGGCAGATTTGCCCAGTTGTTCATCAAAATTGAGCCTGAAATTACAGGTGGGCTTGAGATGTAATATGGGATATCAAAAACATCTGCTACAGGTAAATATTTTGATCTCCATTTTTGTAATGAGGAAATTAAAGTTCCTTAGGCAAGATCAGTTGCCCAAGATTGCATGGCAAGTTGGTGCTAGCATTATGACCTGAATGTGCACTTCTCTGATACCAAATATCATAATTTCCCATCATGTTATATGTCTCTCTTAGGAGGGAGGGCACTAAGCCAACGAGTCATACACTCTTGGCTCTGTTATGTAGGATGAAATCCCTAATGGGTTGGTGGGAGTAGATGGAGCTAACATGATGGTTAAGTACTGTACTATTCTTTTTCTACTGCCTCCGATGTAGAGATGAATTGTTACTGGCTCTTAACTTGTAGAAAAGTAGATTGATCTTTGTGAACAAATCACTGATTTATATAAAACTAGTACACACTCTGGATTAGAGGTGTAGTACATTATAAAAAATCGTGTTGCAAACCCAAAGAGAGTGAAGTTACATGCATTATACCAGAAAATTCAAAGGCAGGAGGAATAGTACCACCATAAAGTAGATGACTTGTGATTAAGTTTATAAATTTGGCTTCAGCTATAATTAAATGGGAAACACAATGAACATTTACTAACTCCTTACTTGATGCCAAGCAACATTAGTAGTGATCATGTCTAGATAAGGTTTAAATAAATATTCAACTGGGGCTATTGCATGACTAAATAAATCTGAGGAAATTCCACTGCCCAGTGGTATTGAGGAGGTGCACAGCTATGGTAGACACTGCCAACAATTACCAAGACTTTATCTGTTTCTACTTCCAGAACAAAGCACTATACTTCTCTAGTCACGTGACTAATCCTGGCTGTGAAATGCAGGCTAAAATGATGAGTGCCACGCTTCTGACTACGGCATCTGCTCACTGATGCTCAGCTCTACAGCCCTCCTTTCCCATGCCATGTGGAAGGTGGAAGTGCGTGTTGATGCAAAGGAGCCGCAGAGCAACACGGTTTGTCTGTAGTGTTGAGTCACCAGACAGATGACAGCATCGTCAGATCCACAGTGGACTTTGACGTGTGAGAAATAAACTTTGGTTTTGTGAAGCCAACGAGACTTTCAGGATTGCTTGATGCTATAGCACATCATAGACTAATTTAATGGCAGGACAAAATCTGAACCCAGGCTCATGTGACTTCAAAGCCTAGATATGCTCTTTAAGTATAAAAATTGGCCTCTTTCTATAAATTATTTTTAAGATTTACCATATGTTTTGTTATAAAACATATGATAAATAAATAAAAGTAATTATGGAAGCTGGGTGTGGTGGTGCTCATCTGTAATAACCAGTACTTGGGAGGCTGAGTCAGAAGGATCATAAGTTTGAGGGCATCCTCAGCAACTTAGTGAGATCCTGTTTAAAAATAAAAAATAAAAATGGCTGGGGGTGTAGCTTGGAGGTAGAATGCCCCTGGGTTCAATCCACAGTACCAAAAAAAAGAACAAAACAAAAAAAAACAAAGTAATTTATGGGGCTAGGAACATAGCTCACTGGTAGAGTGCTTGCTGAACATGTACTAGCCCTGGGTTTGACTCCTAGCACTCAAAAATAAATAAATAAATAGGAAAAATAGTTGATGAATCACATGAACAGTTTGAATAATATAAAATATACTCAGAGAAAAAATAAAATGGTCCTATAGTTTTGACACCACTAAAATTGATATATGTATACATATATACTTCATCTCACATTCTATATATCTGTGTACATATAAATTTTTACATTATTGACATATTATTTCCAGATATTTTATATTCTACTTTTTGCATTAAATACCATTAATATGTTTTATTCAATATCATTAGACATTTCTGGTAAATTTATTTTGCAATGCAACTTGGTTGGTGGAAGGGTATAAATAATTGCTTGCTTTTGTCTCTCCTGCCAGCTCTCTTTTTCCTGTTATATAATAGTCATTCTTTATTACTCCTTATCACACAAAAAGAATAGCTATTTTATCTGCTCCCTGATCCATGAGCCTGGCCTGATATGATGAGAAATATCTAAGTTCCATCTCACACTCCGATAATTCAGTTGTTCACAATGAATCAATCAGATATTCAAGCCAAATAACAGCTGAGTGTTTGGGCTGAACAATTGTTTGTCTCACTGATAGTCCTACAACACCATAAACTTGTATTTCTTACCCTGAAATTTATCCTATATATATATCTTTGTTCTATACTTTTATTTTTCTTGCATACCTGGGATCTCTGAAAAAATATTATAGCACTAAACTCTTGTAATAATGATCAGGCTAGATGATAAATGAGTAGAAGTCAAAATACCCAGAACTGTGAATATTCTAACCACCAAACAGAAATATTATGGAAAAAAGTTATAATGAATTTTAAGTAGGAAAAAAGATCACACCTTTATTCTCTTTGATGAAAAAACTAAAGCGGGAGAAAATAAATATTTGTATTTGCTAAGACACTTAAAAATGGGTTGTCCTTGCCTAGATGTTAGTATTCATAAAATATAAAAACATGTTCAATAATTATTGAGACAATTTCATAAATCATAGCCACACACTATCAATATGGTATTTTTTCTTTTATTTTGCCTTTTCTCATTTATCTGTCACTGACAGAGGTGCCATTTTTCAACTTTTGCTAGTGGTACTGCTCAGTTACTTTTGATTTCACAACTGGTGAAATCATCTGACACTTAGCCAAGTATAATAGTTCATCAGCATCCCACTATCGAAAAATAACTCCTAGTCCACACTTGGAGAAAACGTGCATGGATTTGTGGGCTTGTGAAAGGATCCATAGCAGAAACTCTGCAGACAGAAATTCTTTATATACTTAACAACACATCAGTAGACAGCTACACTGCAAGCCCTCCCACATATCCACCTAAATAGAGACACTCTGGAAAAGCCAAGTGTCTAATCCTGTCATACTTTTTCACGTAAAACCCATCATGGTCAAATGCCGCAGGGAAGTGATATTATTGCCTGTAGGTGGGCACTAAGGTTTTGCTAGGATGTGTGCTATACATAGAGATTTGGCTTGAGTTTATTGGCATAGTAAGGATACAACAAAACAAAAACATAATTTTCCATTTATTTAGTGATTAACATGTGATGGGCACTTATCCTAGGTATCTTCGATGTTATTAAGCCTAATGAATGTATGGAATAGTCATGCCCAGTTTATAAGAGGAAACTAAGACATAGAGGTTAGGTAAGCTGGGCAATGTCACACAATTAAGATCTGAAGGAGACATGATTTAATGATAGATCTTTCTGCCTCCAAAGCCTGTTTTCTTAGCCATTCTGTTATATGGTCTCCATGTCTGAGTGAACCTCTCAGATCACCTTGCCACTTATTAGTTGTGTGACATTGAGCAAGAGACTTAACATCCCTTCAATTTCTCCTCTCAATAATTAATGTACTGCCATCATCAGGGGGCTAGTGTGAATATCAGAAGGAGTTAACAAATGTCAAAGTGCTCTGTCAACTTGAAATGCCATATAAATGTGAACTCTTTTATAGCTGCTATTACTGGTAAAAGTAATTGTTTTCATAATTGGAACTATCCTGCCGTTGATCTCATGTAAAGGATGATTCTAGGGCCTGGGACTCAAAGTGTGTCCCACAAAGCTACAGTTTTAGCATTTCCTGGGTATTTGTTAGAAATACAGGTTCTCAAGCACAGCCCTACACCTACTGAATGAGAATCTGTATTTTTTCCCCCAGGATGCCAGATGATTCTTTAAGCCTATTAAGTTTGAAAAGTCCTTAACTAAGGCATTCCTGAAGACAAAGGCTAGATTAAGAGTACTCTGATTAGACGTTCTAGAGACTGTTCATCTTCATGTAGATGGCAGTTTAGAACCCTGATGTGTTGTTGAATAAGTCTCCTTCAGGACTTTCCAGATTTCTGGGATGCACTTACATGAATGGATTAGAACGTAAGAGCTGAATATATCCACCCAATCCTAGCAGAGCAGCCAAAATTGTACCAAGGGTTACAAGTATGGACTTGATTGATACTCTCCTTTATAACTAGTCCAAACAAGCTGATGGGTTGTGGGGACAGAGAGAAACTTTATTGATAGGTGATTTCCAAGTGATCATACCATTTTCTATTGCTTTTGCTTACTTGTTTGTACATTTTATTCTATTTATGGTGTTGATTTTGTTTTTCTGGGGGAGGAGCAGCATCACGCATGATTTAGAGAGATCTGGCACATGTCTATCAGTTGGTATAATCGAGAAATTCCATTTCAAGTAGATATTCTTATATGATTTACATATATTTTTCTTAAATATACAAATATTTTGGTCTAATGATATTCATACTTGGCAATAAGAAGAAAAGAAAGACAATTTAAATGTAGCTAAGTAGGGTAATGGATAAATATGTAATGATTCAGTGATACAGCAGTTTCCTTTATTTTAAAAATGTGGTTGCACCTGTCTTGTTTTCAGATTTGTGATTAGATTTTAGTGCTCTTAGGCATTAACTCTACCTTGCTGCTCCTATAATTTCCTATCTTGATCCCTCAATTTTTAGTATCTTAGCGAGCGTCACAGTCAATTACAAGGAATGTCTCTGGTTTTGAAGCTTTTAACCTAGCTTTTAGTGCTGGGGTCAAGGATATAATTTTGTACCATTGCAATCAAATGGCATTTCCAGTGATAGCCATATTCTAAGATTGTCATTTCTTGCTAAGATTTTGGAAAAGGCTATCATTTTGCACCTAAAGAGTCACCTTTTTGAGTCATCTGAAAAAGAAAGCCAATGAGATTTTCACAATATCTTTTTACCAAAAAGTAAAAAAATAATTTTTGTGGTATTCATTAAGACTTACAAGGCCTTATTTGTAAGCAGAGAGAAAGTTTCTTTGAAACAGAGAATGAAAACAGCTCAACAGGACAAAGACAAATAGTAAAAACCCACTGTGATGGGGAAAAAGGATGGCTTAAAAATAAATATATGTTGCCTTAAAAGAAACAAATTACATAAACCCAAATGTGATTACTAAAGCCTTATCTCATATCTCAAAGTTCTTAGGATTCTGTGTTATTTGTAATATACAATAAGTGTATATTACCTAATAACAACAATAACCATTACATGCCAGGCACTGATCTAAAAACTATACGTCCATTACCAGTTATTGCTAGATACTACCAACAATTTTATTGAATTTGGAGTTTAGCGATTGGAGTTATTATTATTATCTCATTTTAAGATGAGGATACTGTTCAGTGGTTCACTGAGATATTAAGTCTCTTGTCCAAAGTTACATATAAAAAGTACTAAATGATGATTTGAACTTAAAGAGGTTGGTGCCTATATTTAAAAATTGAATTATATTTTATAGACCACAATGAACAATGATTGGAATAATCAGAATTAGTCTTTGAAATATGCAAATAAAGTAGCACTGTATGTATTTAAGAAATACCGGATGCCCCCAGCCCATTAAGATCTTTTCCTCCATTAATTCCCATGTTACCTGAAGGGTCATCTTTCATTATTTTCATTGGAATAAATTGTTTTTGTCATTACATCATTTAGAATCTGATCTAGAAAGGTAATTAACAGAAAAGGAAATCAAAATGGATAATTCACAAATGAATATATATACATACACTTTTTTTGTAGTACTGGGAATTTAACCTAGAGGAGCAACACCCCAGCCCTTTTTATTTTTTTATTTTGAAACAGGATTTCACTAAGTTACTAGGGGTCTTACTAAATTTCTGAGGCTGGCCTGGAACCTGCAATCTTCCTGTCTCAGTCTCTAAAGTACTGGGATTACAGGTGTGCACCACCACAACCAACCCATAAATGAAGATATTTTTAACTTCTCAAGTTGTTAAAGAGAGACAAATTAAAACAATTATGAAGTTGTTTCACATGTTTTAAATTGGCAAAACCCAAAAATAGTCTGTCAATATCAGGTGGTAAAGATGTGGAGACACAAGAACTGTCTTCCTCCACAGACAGAAGTGCAAAGTACAGTGGAAGCAATTTGGAATGCTCCAGTATGTCACCGACACTCACACAGTTTGACATGGTGATTTCACTTTCAAGTATAGAAGTTAGAGAAATCTTTACACATGTGCACAAGGAGACATTTACAGACTGTTTTTAATTTTGCAATATTGCTCATAATAGGAAACCAGCAATAGGAGAACATCTAAGTAAATTAAAATGAATGATTAAGAGGTATAATACTCAAAATGGTTCTATTAAAAATGGTTGACAGTAGGTTTTCGATTGCTGTACCCCATAAATATGTACAATTATGTGTCAACTAAAAAGACATAACATATGGTTACAAAAGATACATACATACAGTATGATAGGATTTATACAATGTTGGAAAGTTTCCAAAATAACACTTCTTATTGTTTGGGAATACATGTTTAAGTAGTATAACTTATAAAGTAATGATAAACACTAAACTTTATGATAATGGTATCTCAAGGAAAGGTAATTCAAAAGTGGCCTTGCAGGGAGTTTCAATTTGGTCTTTTCCTGTTTTCTTTAAATACATTTTAAAGTAAATATGGCAAAATGTGTACAGTTGATAAAGCTGGAGGGTGGCTACTTGATATTCAGTATCTCCTATGCTTTGTTTATATGAATAAAATATTTTATAATAAATGTACTATGTGCTCTTTCCATGAAAATGTAAAATGTAAAATACAAAAGAATGACAACTCACTATTCCATTACTTAAAGACAACTACTTTTAAAATTCAGTGTTCGTTACAACGCGTATTAACTTACAGTTGTCAGTGTACCATATCCACGGTTTTGTGCACCCCGTGGAGGTGTGCGGGTGTGCTTTTTCCCCTTCGGCCTTTGTTGAAATGCTAATATTCTGACCGTGAATACACGCTAAAATATTATTGAATATCATACTACCTCAGGGTGGTTTTTTTTGAGTGATTGTTTTCAAATCTAATTTGAGGTCTTAGGGGACTGTAAAACCAGCAGGCATATTTCCATAATGAGAAATGGGCAAAGGTTTAGTGAATTTCCTAAAGGATTGGCAGGGCCGATGGGCAGGTCTGGAAAGCACTTGGGTAGTCGATGAGGAAAATGGACATCTGCATGCAGTGCATTACAGAGAGAGAGGGGCAGTCTGTCAAGGATAAACTTAGCCTGCTTTACAATCCTGCCTGAGGCTAGCCCTGGGAAGAGGATGAATACATTCACAGGATTTAATGTTATGCTGTATCTAATATACAATTTGAAACAATCACTTATTATTAGAAACATTGACCAAGACATAATTTACCACCAGTATCTAAAAGGATTTAGGCATTTCCAACCAGTGCATAGTATTTTGCTTTTGTTGTAAAATTCACTTCGTGTGACTGATTGAACAGGGTGCATTCCTCCGCACCTGTGGGTGTATTTGTGAAATAGGTCCCCGACTTCCAGCACCGGGCTTGTGAATCCAGCTTTACTTTCAGATAAAATAAAAAGGCCATGTGCATGGGGTAATTTAGGAGGTCAACAGAAAGGCTGCCCTCTGAAGTGTTGGTCTGACAATATGCAATTAGAAATTCCTTTTTTCACATATTAATATACACTTAGGAAAGGTATCATAGGAACTTTATCAGCTATCTCCTTACTGTGTAAGAAAGGAATGACTGAAATGTCAGACGGATCTGCATTAGGATGAGGGAAACGAGTTTGCATAAATACAGGGTTTGATCCTGTTTTTATTTATATATTTGATATTTTCTCTATCATACTTTTTAATTAATTTGATTCATAGAATACTGTTATATCAAAATATGAATCTTGATCACGGACATATTTGGTGCCTCCTTAAATTTTGCGTGATGGGGACGCCTCACCTCTCACAAACTAATCCTATCAGCAGAATAAAGCAAAGAGATGGTGGAAAAGGAATGTGAAAGATCCCAGAAGAAACCAGCACAAACCTGAGGGGGGTGATGAGATATGCTAAATACACGCACGCACACACACACACACACACACACACACACACACACACACAATCTCCAAACCGTATTCACTTAGTTTTTCAAAGTTTCATGTGACATACTAGTTAGCTTAATAAATTACTTTTTCTGAATTTTCATACTATTGTGTCTTTTTTTGGTATTGGGGATTGGAGCCCTCTGCCAAATTCATTGAACTAGTTTAAATTTAGTTTTTATTTTTTCATACAGGCATTTTGTGTTGTAATGTATTTTTGTCTTTTTGGCCATGGGATGTTTAAGAATGAAGGACAGAATCAGTGCAGCTAGTTGATATAACACATTTTTTACAAGAAGGTGTGTATACCAGCCAATTATCCAGCCTATATACTGTGATGAAAGAATTCTCTGTAATGTATTTTCTCTAGGGATCCACTCCCGGTTCTTAGGAATAGGCTTCTTTGAGGACTACATTGACATGCTTGAATGAATGATGCCTGCATTGCGATTCCACTCTCTAGACAGGCTCATGCTAATTTACAGCGTAGCCATCCTGGGGACTAAACAAACAAGGCTATGCGGGCCTCAGTGTGTATCTTTATGAACGATTTCATTCCTTTCATTTAAAAGAATCTAAACAATTTTTGCCCTAAAGAATGGTCAAAAACCATGTGACCCGAAGTATCAATTTTTACATTAACACTCCCACAACCCTTTTCAGAAGAATTATAGAAAATGCAGTACAAACATTAATGTTCTCATTAGAAGAAATAGAGAAATGACATGTTGCTATAGGGGAAAATTGTGTGCTTGCTGAGGAACATGACTGACCATCTGTGAAGTTATATAAATAATAGCAATCTGTGGATTGGTTGGCCATATCTAATTGAGAAACTGTTGATAGTGTTGAGGGCATGCAAAATCCAAGGTGAAACAAATATTCATCTTCCATCAGCAGGCTGCTATTGTCATGGAGTCAATAAACAAGTTATCTCACGACAAAATACAAGTGGTATATGTTGGTCATAGTGTGTTAGCAACTGCATTAAGGCATGATCATTTCAGCATATGATTATTTCTCTTGGGAAATATTTTTTTATATATTCATTATTGGTGTATTGTAATTACACATTTTGATAAGTGTCAGGGTAGCAGAATCATACATGCACACATTGCTCATTTAGCCCTCCCTCAAATCCCACCCTGTTCCCTCCTCTGCCCTCCCTTTCGTGCTCAGCATAGTGATTGAGTCTTATAAGTTTGTATATATACATCATGTGCTGTAGTGTGTTTCCCTCCACCACCCTCCCAACTCCCTCAGTTAGGTCACCTTCTTTGCTCATCTAAAGTTTTCTTCTTCTTTGTCTGGAGTCCCTTCTAAGTCCCATTCTATCTAGCTTCCACATATTAGGGAGAACATCCGACTTTTCACTCTTTGTGACTGACTAATCTCACTTAGCATAATGTTCTCCAGTTCCCTCCATTTCCCTGTAAATGATGTAATTCTGTTCTTCTTTATGGCTGCATAAAATTCCATTGTGTACATATTCCATAGTGCTGTAATCCATTCATCTATTGATGGACACTTTGACTGGTTCCAAAGTTTGGTAATTGTAAATTGTGCAGCTATAAACATAGATACGCATGCATTAGTCTAGTAGTTTGGTTTCATATCTTTTGGGTAGATGCCTAGAAGTGGTGTTGCTGGGTCATACAGTAGTAGGTTTATTCCCATTCTTCTGAGGATCCTCCATACTGTTTTCCAAAGTGGTTGCACTAATTTGCAAACCCACCAACAGTGTATTAGAGTTACTACTTCTCCACACCCTCGCCAGCATTTGTTGTTATTTGTGTTTTTAATGATTGCCATTTTAATTGGTGTTAAGTGAAATCTCAGGGTAATTTTGATTTGCATCTCTCTGACTGCTAATGATGTTGAACATTTTGTCATACATGTATTGGCCATTTGTATTTCTTCTTCTGTGAAGTGCCTATTTAATTCAATTGCCCATTTAGTTCACTTGCCCATTTTTTGATTGGGTTGTTCTTTTAGTGGTGATTTTTTTAAGTTCTCTAGCTTTTCTGTATGCCAACCATAAATCCACTGAAAAATAAATCCAGAAGACATTTCCACTCACGATATCCTCCAAAACAATAAAATACTTGGAAATAAACCTAACCAAGGAGATAAAAGACCCTTACAAGGAAAATTATAAAACATTGAAAAAAGAAATTGAAGATCTTAGAGGATGGAAAGATCTCCCATGCTCTTGGGTAGGCAGAATAAATATCATCTAAATGGCCATTCTCCCAAAAGTGATCTACAGATTCAATGCAATACCCGTTAAATTACCAAAGTCATTCTTCCCTGACAAAGAAAAATCTGTCCTTAAATTCATTTGGAACAACAAAAAACCCAGAATAGCCAAAGTAGTTCTCAGCAACAAGAACCATGCAGGAGGCATCACAATACATGACTTCAAACTATACTACAAACCATAGTAATAAAAACAGCATGACATTGGCACAAAAGCAGACACATAGACCAATGGAGCATAATAGAAGACTCTGAAACAAATCCACATACCTACAGCCAATTGATTTTTGACAAAGGGGCTAAAAACATCCACTGGAAAAAAGATAGCCTCTTCAACAAATGGTGCTAGCAAAACTGGCTAACCATATGCAGAAAAATGGAAATAAACCCCACCTTCTCACCTTGTACAAGAGTCAATTCAAGATGGATCAAAGACCTAGAAATCAGACCAGAGACCTTGCAGCTACTCGAAGAGGACAGAGGTCCAACACTTTAACACATAGGCACAGGTAAAGACTTCCTCAACAAGACTCCAAAGGCACAGGAAATTAAAATGAGGATCAATACATGGGATTGTCTTAAACTGAAGAGCTTTTGTGCAGCAAAGGAAACTATCAAGATCCTCAACAGAGAGCCAACAGAATGGGAGAAGATTTTTGCCAGCTTCTCCTCTGATAGAGGACTAATATCTAGAATATACAGGGAAATATTTTTTGAAGGAGTGAAATATAGTTTTTGTTCACTTTGAAAGAAGGGAAAGGACACCTGCAATTTTGAATACCAACAAACACGGGGGATATTTTGAACCACTGAAAGATAAAGTTTTCCATGATATCGTTAATGAGATAAAGCAAAGTACAAAATAAATGATTATTTGAAGAATTTTTATTATAAAGTGATTGTCTCAGTCAACATTCTCACTGCCATAATTCAAAACAACTGACCACACAACTCAGAGGAAGGAAGATTTATTTGCTCACAGTGTTTTGAAAATTCCAGAGTTCAGTCTATGTCATGCTGGGTCTGCTGATCTCAGGGCATGGAGACCAAGGGCGGAAACAAGAGAACGAGCAAGCAGGGAGATTCAAAAAGAAACGCACAGACCTCAAGGCCATACCCCCAGGAACCCACATTCTTCAGCCACACCCCGTCTGCCTAGGTTACCACTCAGTAAATTCATTAGAATGGATTTATCCACTGAGGAGATTACAACCTTCATGACTTAATCACATCAACTCTGAGCATTAATACATGAGCTCTTCCGGGGACATTCTATATCTAATCATAACTGTTTTTAAAGTGGTATTATATAAAAGACTATATGGATCTGTTCTTAATAACTAATAAGAAGGGATTTGGATGATCTTTACATATAGGTGTTGAACTGGTAGTTTCAAGGTACTGACATTATTCAAGGATTTTCCCATTTACTGTAATTTCTGGATCCATTCTCAGCAAGACAGTTTATAATCTATTTTTGTGTGATTATTGCATTTCTCTTTTATTCATTTTCTTTTAAATATTTGTCTTTTGTTGAACCCAATGTATTCTGGCTTCTGGGAATTTCCAGAAAATGTTGGTAGAATAAGTTTATGGGAAGAACTTTCTTTAAATGTTAGCTCCTTTTATTCTACCTACACATAGATTCCTGCCCTGCAGAGAAGAGTGCTTTTGTAGTGTGATGTTGTCAACTGTTGCCCCCTTCACCCACACAAAGGAATGCATGAAGAACTAGTCAGGAGAGAACATTGCTTCCAGGTGACTTGGTGATTCACAGACTTCGCTTCCCCTTCAATTATGACATACAAATGTCTCATTTGCAAAATGTATCACAATTTATAAAACCATATCTATGATTATCTGATTAATCTCTGCCATCCCCCCTAGACTGTAGGCTTTAAAACACAAAGGCCATGGTTTTTCTCATTCACTGAACTTCCATATACCTTTAGCTCATGCCGGGATAAACCACATCTTTTAATTTAGGAGATGCCTAGTTGTCTCTGTTCCTCTCTGCTCCTCTTTCAGGGATCTCTTGTGAGTTCTAAGAGATTTTAAGTATGGAGTCCCTTATTCCTTAGACAGGTATAGTCTGAGGCAATTGATTGCATTGTTTCTCTCCTAAAACCAGATAGGGAAAGCTAATTCTTCTGTTAATGTATGCACCCCAGTTTGGGATTGGAAATCAGAAATTGAATTCCTCTCTCCCTTACTTACAGGCAGAAAAGCATCAGAGATTTTAAAATTTACTTTACTTTTCATTTTCCCCTGTCTCTTTCTTTCTCCCAGTTAAGCCAAGGAAGTGGTTGCACAGCCATGCCATAGCAATAGTAATGTACTACTATTTATTTATGTCAGCATCTTATAATTTATGATTGATAAGCATGTATCACAATAAGAGTACATTATTCTATTAAATTAATAATGGTATGTTAGCTGTTGGTATTATCCATTGTAACTTTGACCTTATAGTCATGTTCAATCTTCATAGGTTGCTGCTCAGAGACAATGTAAACTCAGGTATCCACTCATTAATTCATAAAATAGTGAGCACTGTTCTATGCTAGGTACTCTGCTTGCTCCTGGAAATAACTACAAAGGGAAAAAGACATCTTGTCCCTGTCTTCAAGGAGCTTATGGTTAGAGATCTTATTACACCTTGGTCATAGTGTTTTCTGAATCTGAGACCTGGAGGAATATGCAGAAGTTAGTAAGAAAAGGATTGAGATGGGGGCAGGGCTTATTCTAACAGAGAAGAAAAAGCCTATTAGCCTATAGAAAGTGTTCTTGCAATGAGAAGTACAAACTACGCTTATCAACCTAAAAATTAATAAAACTTAGGACAATATTGTAAAATACTCATGACACCCTTATTTCCTCATCTTCCTTCAAAGTTACATATTTCTTTCAATATTTTCATTCAGGTTAGTTTATTTGTTCTCTGTAGCTTTTAAAAAGTTATTGTATTCACTTTCTTTAATTTCTAATGTGTTCAGAAAGCAAATTCAAATTAAAATAAAAGGTTAGTAATCTTTCCAATGAACTGATATTTTCAATTCAAGATGGATCAAAGACCTGGAAATTAGACCAGAGACTTTGTAGTTACTTGAAAAGGGCATAGGACCAATGCTCCAACATATAGGCATGGGTAAAAACTTCCTCAACAAGACCTCAAAGGCACACGAAATTAAAATGAGGATTAATACATGGCATCGCATTAAACTGAAGAGTTTCTGTGCAGCAAAGGAAACTATCAAAAACCTCAACAGAAGCCGGGCGTGGTGGCGCACGCTTGTAATCCCAGTACTTTGGGAAGCGGAGACCGGAGGATCCGGGTTCGCGGCCAGCCTCAGCGCTCGCTCTCTCTCTCTCCTCTTTCTCTCCTCTCTCTCTCTCTCTATCTATCTAGTGAGGCCCTCTGAACTTCGTGAGACCCGGTTTCAAAATAAAGCATAAAAAAAAATAGGGCCGGGGGTGTAGTGCGGAGGTACAACGCCCCTGCGTTCAATCCCCGGTACCGCAAAAAAAAAAAAAACAAAACCTCAACAGAGAGCCAACAGAATGGGAGATCTTTGCCAGCTACTCCTCTGATAGAGGACTAATCTAATATCTAGAATAAACAAAGAACTCAAGAAACTCACCGTCAAAAAATCTAATAACCCAATTAAAAAATGGGCAAGTGAACCAAACAGACACTTCACAAAAGAAGAAATACAAATGGTCAATAAATATAAAAACTGTTCAATATCATTAGCAATCAGAGAGATGCAAATCAAAACTTCCTTCAGATTTCACCTAACCCCAGTTAGAAGGGCAATCATTAAAAACACCAACAATAACAAATGCTGGCTAGGATGTGGAGAAGTAGGAGCTCTGATACATTATTGGTGGGATTGCAAATTAGTGCAACCACTTTGGAAAACAGTGTGGAGGATCCTCAGAAGAATGGGAATGAACCTACCATATGACCCAGCTATACCATTCCTGGGTATCTACCCAGAAAAATTGAAACCAGATTACCATAGTAACACTTGAATATCTATGTTTATAGCTACCCAATTCATAATTGCCAAACTATGGAACCAGCCAAGATGTCCATCAACAGATGAATGGATTACAAAATTATCGCATATATATACAATGGAATTCTACTCAGCCATAAAGAACAAAATTATGTCATTTGCAGGGAAATGGGTGGAACTGGAGAATACTATGCTGAGATTAGTCAGTCACAAAATGTGAAGGGTCGACTGTTCTCCTTCATATACGGAACCTAGGGAGAAATTAGAACACAGGAAAGATTCCAAAGGAGGAGAAACAGTGGAGTGAAGGAGGAGACCTAACTGAGGGCGACAGGAGGGGGAGGAAGACTTGAAGAGAGAAACACCTCAATGGACATGACAAACTTATCAAAGCCAATCACTGTGTTGAGCTTGGGAAGGTGGGAAGAGAGAGGGAGTATGGTGGGACCTGGGGGAAAGCTCAAAGAGTACTGTGTGCATGAATGCCTCTATCACCCTAAACTTCACCAAGATGTATAAAAAAATACAAAGTAACTCTATACACTGTCATTTATTTATATATTTATTGCCTTGGATCTACCCATCTTTTGGTTTTCACATAATGCATAAGTGTCAAACTGCATATTCTTTTACACTCTAGTACAATTACCTCTTGGAATTTTACTAAGAGGTTTGTAGGGGAAAATAGGGGACAATAGCTGTTCAACTATTGTGTGAGAATGTTTTATATATATATATATATATATAATTGTGTTTTATATTATAATTGCCATAATTATGTTTATTATGCACTATAATTATAGTTGTTATATATTATAAAATTATAATATAGGCAACATAATGTTAGAATGCTACACATATAGTGTAGCATTCACATATATAAATTAGTATTATTTAATAATTGTGCAATAAAATCATTTTTTCCCTGAGTGACTTAAGGTCAACCTTTTCACAAGGTAAAAAATATTCCCCATTACATCTAGCACTTTAGAAAAGGATTATGAAGAAAGATTTGGGCAATCTCAATTAACATGTAAGTTTCTACCTTAAACTCTTTTAACTTACAGGAAAAAGCAAAACAGTTCTTGGAGGCTGAGAAGATATGGGAGAGAAGCAGACATGAAAGACCTACTCTAGGAAGGAATTCTGAACTAGTTTATAAGACAATATCACATCAGGGAGAAGACCAATTGTTGTTGCTAAAAACATGGAAGGAGGCTTTACATAGTGGGGTTGATTTTGTTTTGCAATTTGGAAGGATGTGTTTTTTCCAGATGTTGCTTTTCGGATACTCCTTCCAAGCATCAGAAAATGTATAAACTAACTCCTAAATGGCGATGTTAATGTGTCTGCAAGCAAACTCTTGGGTATGGTGATTAGAATTAAATTGTTCTCATCACCCTAGAAAATAACCATTGCTTTCTCCTCTTTACCCGGTAGCTGCTAAAGGACAATATCTAACTCTAATTTCTTCAAGCACATAGTTGCTTCTTTCAATTGCTTTAAAGATGGAACTATAATAATACATATATAGTTTTCTTGATTTTCTACAGCTTGTCTTGGAAAAAATATTGCACAAGTTGTTTGATTTGGAATTTGATCCTTGATATTCCTCAGGGCACTGTGGTAGTATTTGTTGAAATACTTATGTGAGAAAATGCTACTGTATGTATGCCTGAGTTTTATATGCTAAAATTATAGTGGCAATTTTTCATTTGCCTGTTATTATTTGATTAGCAACATCTTCTTTGCACTAGACTAAGAGCTTGTAAAAACAAATGCCAAGTAGCTATTTTTCATCAATGTAGCCCTGGTACATTGGTTTTAAGTAGGTGACAGGGTTTTTAAATGCATCAACAAGACACTTGAACTTTGCCAAATTTACAGGTTATTTAAAGCATTAAAGATGATCCTCCACTGGTATGGCCCAGTCAGGTTAATAAATATGGACCTCTCTTCAGGCTTTTGCAGAACTTCAATTCAGATATATAATTGAAACACATTGTATTTTGATTTTGTTGAATAAGTGAATATTTGTTGAATGAAAGAAAAGGCAAATTATTGGTCTTAATCTTCAACCCTATGTTTCTTTATGTTGAATTTAATTGGCTATAATTCAGCAGACAAAACAATTATACTACATAGAAATATATTGTTTAAAAGAATTAATGAAGGAAAACTTCCACTAGTATTATGTACATATGTGAGAATACCAATGCTAACTTCAATATTGTGTATGGGGAAGGGGGGAGTGGGGAGGGAGCTGGAGGAAAACTCACCAAGTGCTGTGTGCATGTATGCCACTATCACTATGAACTACATTATGATATGAGCTGTAATATACCAATAAAAGTATAAAAAATTACTGATTCAAATCTCTACTGAGATATAGATATAAATAATTAGCGATGTTTCCACTCTGAAATCTTCTGAAGTACTGAATATATTAATTTTTATTTTTGATCCCCCCTTTGGTAGACATTTCTGCATCATTTCCTCTCTAACTTCTGAAATGAAACTCCTGACATATGACGAGATTGCATACATTCCTAAGTCAAAATGATCAATGGGTGCAGCGAATTATTTTTAGGTAATCATGTCAAGGCTGACTGAAAGCAGAATCATCAGAGGGTATACATTAAATATGTACAGTTCTTTGTACAGCAATTAGACCTCAATAAATCTATGATAAATTTAAAAAATAAAAGCAGATTGTCTACTTCAAAAGGAAGTTATATTATACTATAGTACATGAAAACAAAGTAAAAACAATACTTCAAATTGTTGTGGCTAATGAAAATGATAGCAATTACAGTGTTAAAATCTATCATGTACTATAAGATTTTATTTAATTTAATATGTATATTAAATTACCCCAGGGTTGTTCTACCTCTGAGATAAACCTGCAGCCATTTTTATTATTTTTTATTTTGAAACAGGGTAAGTTGCTGAGGGTCTTGCTACATTTATGAGGCTGGCTTCAAACCCATGATCCTCCTTTCTTGGCTTCCCAAGTACTGAGATTACAGGCATGCACCACCTTGCCTGACAGTTTAATATATTACATAACAGTGATTTTTCTTTGGCACTGAGGATTGAACCTATGGGCATTCTACCACTGACCTACACGCCCAGCCCATTTTTTATTCTTTATTTTGAAGCAGGGTCTTACTAAGTTGCGGAGGGCCTCATTAAGTTGCTGAGGCTGGCCACGAACCGGGATCCTCTGTTCTCAGCCTCCCAAGATTACAAGCATGCGCCACCATGCCCGGCCATAACAATGATTTATTTATTTATTTATTTTTATATTCATTTATTGGTGCATTGTAATTATACATTTGATAAGTGTCAGGTTAGCAGAATCATACATGCACACATTGCTCATTTAGCCCTCCCTCAAATTCCACCCTATTCTCTCCCGTTCCCTCCCTTTAGTGCTCTGCATAGTGATTGAACCCAATCAAAAAATGGGCAAGTGAACTAAATAGACACTTCACAGAAGAAGAAATACAAATGGCCAATACATGTATGAAAAAATGTTCAAAATCATTAGCAGTCAGAGAGATGCAAATCAAAACTACCCTGAGATTTCACCTAACCCCAATAAGAATGGCAATCATTAAAAACACAAATAACAACACATGCTGACGATGATGTGGAGAAGTAGGAACTCTAATACACTGCTGGTGGGATTGCAAATTAGTACAACCACTTTGGAAAACAGTGTGGAGGATCCTCAGAAGAATGGGAATGAACCTACCGTATGACCCAGCAATGATTTTAGATATATAAATCTTTTATTTTTCTTATAACAAAATAAAGGCATATTTAAAATTTATGAGTCTTCATGTTTACTTTCTCTGATATAATTTCTAAATATAGTTCAGAATTTAGAAAATGTTTACTTAGGGACCTGGCTATTGTAATTACTAAATCAAAGCATAGATTATGACTTATGCTTACTTTGTTATTTTCATGATGAACTTTTGGTTTTAATAAACAGTTCTTGGGAACTTTCACATGTATTGGCAGGAGGTTTGAACTCTGACAACTGTTCAGGTTGTTTAATGCTTTAAATATGACTTCCCATCAGTATGGCTCCATCAGGCCAAGAAACATGGGCTTTCCTGAAAAAATTTGCCAGATCTCAGTTGAGTTAGTTATTTAAGCACCTGTCTAATAAATTATATTTGATTACCTGAGATGTATGGAATTTATAAGATTGAAAACAATGTTTACCTAATGCAAATGCTGTAATGACATTTAACTGTGCTTGAATTCTGAAAGTAGGAAAATCTGAATTATGAAACCACTAATGTGTATGGGACTTCTTTCTATCAAATAGGATGTTGTTTCCTCCTCCATCCCTGCAGGTTCAGTCAGCCCTATTTGGGCACTAAAACATCTGCATTATTAGAGTTTATTGCTGTTTAATCTTTTTATTATATATATATATATATATATATATATATATATGCATTATAATCACACATCATGATGAAGTTCAGAGTGATAGAGGCATACATGCACACAGCATTAGTTTTGCTATCACAGGTGCTAATCTTTCATAGCATGTTAGCACCGGAAAGACACTGTAGTGATCATATATTCCCATTGCTTCTTTCATCAGAAAAAAATTTCCTTGGGAATATTCATGTTAAGATGCTAAATGGCACAGGTTTGATCAGGTGATAATAGAGGTCAATAGTTAACATGTAATTAATTAACAGTAACTAATCTCCTAAAACGCCTTTGATGATATGACTGCTACTTCTGTTGACTTAACTAGTATTCCCATAGCTTGCTTGACTCAACTTTACGGAGGTGCTCCCAGCCTGCAGGGTTAGGTTTGAGTGATTTGCACAAAGTTCCCATTAACAGGAAGAAATGTCTATGTCCCTTGCAGCAGTCACACATTTAATCAAATTCAGCTCATAAATCACATTTACAACCTTCAGACCTCAATCAATAGGGTGTTTTATAGTCTATAGCAAAATTATCTGGAGAGAAGCAGGAGAAATACGAGAAGGATGTAGCTGGGGCTTGTACAAGTCTAGATTCTATACTTTGTCATCCTGAAGGAATTAACCTGCTGATTTGAACGAAGAGGAATCTCTCCAGAGCGGCTGTGTGCAGGGCCAGGGCCGGTCTAGTGCTAATGAAGCATTCTGGGAAGATGTGATCAATAGAACACAAAGCAAAAAAAGTGTTTCTGCTCTTTCACTCAAATTTTGGGCAAATTACAAAAAAATAACTAGGGAACAGACACCGTACCTATAGTAGCTGACCTGAAATTACCTGATTTCCTGTAAGAGCAGCCTTCTAGTGATAATCTTTTAAAATTTCATAGTAGTACAATATTTTATCTTAATTTAGTGACATATTTCCTGGACACATCATTGTGCTGTTTCTTTTTAACGCTCAGTGCCATAAAAATTTTGCTAAACTTGTAGAATCAGCTTATAAAATAACAGAGAGCTTCATTTAAATTCCTTACCATGTGCACAAAAATAGGTTATTTTATAATTTTCTAAAATTATATGAGCAGTAGAAGATGTCCTGCTGACTGTTCCAAAATACTTTGATAAAAGTGAGAAAGATTTCATTTAGATAGTCTAAATCTTCCTGTACTTGCAGCTAATGGTTATGCAAATTTTTGTAGCAAGTCATGATTCTAAATAAGAAAATCATAGAGTAAGGAATGATTATCATATATTTATTTAGTTGCTTCTGGCATGTAAAATGGTGCCTATGATATGAAATTAAATTATACAGAAATGTGAGATATGATGGACACTTTGCATCTTGAGCAGTCTTAATATCAGACAATAAGGACTGTGATGGTAATGATGAATTATTAATATATAGGTTCATTACAGTAAAGTGATATGAAGATGAACTTTTTATAGCAGAAATATGATAATGCCAATACCTAAAATTATGTCATCACTTGGCTTTTTTATTTTCAATTTGGTGCATGTCCTTATTTATTGGAGACAGGTGTATATTCTAAATCAATTGAAGTCTCAAAGTTTCAAGATTAGACCTTACAACTTCATGCAAGTCAGGGCAGGGTAGGAGAAAAGATAAAGAATCAGGATTGACTCTGACTTAACAATAATGCACAAGGTCCAAATGGCATAGGCACACACTTACATACACATATGAACACATAAAGCATATATTTATGTACATGTATACATATATATGGATATGTGTACCTATACACATATATAATATATGATTTAAAAGAAAATTATGTTAAGAAGATAAAAAGACAAGAGAAAGCCTGGAGAAAATATTTACAAATATTAATATTTATGAAGTAGTTTATCTAGAATATATAAAACAATTATAATAATAAGATAATCCAAATAAAAAATCAGGGAAAAACTTGGCTAGACATTACAGCCAAGGAGATATAAAAGTGGACATTATATACATTAAAGGACACTCAATATCACTGTCATTAGAGAAACACAAATTAAAATCATAATATCACTTTATACTATTTGGGGTAGATATAATTGGCAGAAAATTACAAGTGAGGAGAACATGCAGAAGTGGGGGCACTTGTACATTGGTGAGGGCACCTTGGGAACAATTGGGCAGATTCTTAAAAAGTTAAACATAAGTTGAATTACTATATAAGCCAAAGTTTGTACTCCTATGTATCTACTCAAATGAAATGAAAAAATGTCCACATAAAGACCTGCATGCAAACATTCATAGCAACATTCTTCACAATAGCCAAAAACTAGAAGCAATCCAAATGTCTGGTATATTTATATAGTAGAAAACTATTCAGCAATAAAAGGTAATGCACTACTGATACTAATAGCTAAAAAGTATTCTGCTAAGTAAAAGAAACCACA
>PVJS01017180.1:0-36502 GCA_004027185.1 Glis glis | reverse complement strand
TACCTAATTTTAAGATTCATTATAAAGCTATAACAATTAAGATACTGGACTATTATAGTAAAAACCATAAATGAATCAATAAAACAGAAGTACTGAAATTGAACCACACACACTGTCAGTTGATGGTTTAAAAAAAGATGAGAGCAGACATGATTTTTTTTTTTTTTCAGGAAGAACCATGCATGCATTCATGCAGCGTTTTCCTTCTTTTATCCAGGTCCTGTGCCTATCAGAACTGTGCTGCCTGCATCCAGGGCAGGATTTCCCCTTCAATCTGCCATTACATAAACCAATCATTGCATCAACACACCCAAAGTCACATAATCTTAGGTGTTTCATGATCCAGTCAAGTTGACAATCCAGATTAACCATCACAAGTAGGGACTTTAGATAATGGAGGAGAAACTCCAGTGGAGCAATGGAGGGGTTGAGGGGAGGGGAGGGGGGTAGAGGGAAAAATAATGATATTATGTATGTATGTGAGAATTCCAATTCCAATTTCAATATCTTGTATGGGAAGGGAAGAGTGGAGAGGGAGCTGGGGTTAACTCACCAAGTGCTGTGTGCATGTATGTCACTATCACTGTGAGCTACATTATGATGTGAGACTTTAATGCACCAATAAAATTATTAAAAATTAAAGGGAGGGTTAGCAATTTTAATGGATATTTCATCACAGAATATATATGAATAGCAAACAAGCACACAAGAAAATACTCAATATCATTAGTAAAATTAAGATAAAATTCTTTTTTGGGGGGGGTACCGGGGATTGAACCCAGGGGCATTCTACCTCCGAGCTACACCCCTGGCCCTATTTTTTATCCTTTATTTTGAAACCAGGTCTCACGAAGTTGTGGAAGCCTCACTAATTAGCTGAGGCTGGCCGCGAACCTGGATCCTCCGGTCTCAGCCTCCCAAGTACTGGGATTACAAGCGTGCGCCACCATGCCCGGCTTAAAATTAAGAATTCTAACATAAATTATAATAAAATACCACAACTCATCAACTAGAGCTAATAAAAATGTAAGGATTGATCATACCAAGTTTTTACAATAATGTGGAACATTTTTGTTTCTACGGGAGAAGAAAAATGTACAAGCAAAGTGAAAAAGATTTATAGTTTCTTAAAAATTTAAAACATACCGCATAACCAATCAGGATTTTACATAGATATTTATGGCAGATTTACTTGTTACAGAAAAAAAAATCCATCAATAAACAAATAAATTGTGCTACAAAGGAACAAATTAAAAAATGAATTACAAAACTAAGTAGTGATGAAATATGGAAAAACAGATACTTATATTTTGCTTATGGCCAGGTAAATTGGGCTCTATCATTTTGTAACGAGAGTATTTTCTTAAAATAAATGCTGTGCAATTATAGCATAAGATTCAATAAGTGGTAAATCTGGGTTGAGGTGTAGCTTAGTGGTAGAGCATTTGGCTATCATGTGCAAAGCCTTGGTTCAATCCCAAGCATAGCAAAAATAAATAAATAAATAAATCTAATCATGTTGATGGAAATCAGAATAGCGTTAACTGCTGAGTTGTGGAGTGAATTGGGAAGGGGTATGAGAGAACTTTTGGGGTATAAAGATATTCTGTACTTTAGATGGTGGTTCACTGGAGTATGTGTAAGTAATGGATTGGATACTTAACGTTTATGTACTTTATACACTTCACTGAATGTATTTTATCACTCATTTTATCCCTACATGTGCACATTCACAAAATATAAACATTTATGAGTAATCTTTTATTCTAGGTTGTCTTTATCTATATTGGGACATCTAAACACTGCTGGAAAATTCTCACAAATTTGTACTGCAGTTAAAAAATAAAAATGATTTTAATTTACTACCAGACTTTAAATTCTTCACTATGATTTCTTTCTATTTTTCTATTTGATTCTTTTGGAAATTTTTCATAGTGACTACTATGTATACCTCTAAATGCATACAATTGTATTAAAACTGTGATTTTATTGGTTCTCTCCAGCACTTTTTACCAGTATATAACTCATTTCTCATTTCAAAGAGAAAATAAAATTGGATAGAATAAAACTTGACTACATAAACTAAAAGAGGTATAGAGATTCATGAAAGGAGGCTGAAACAGTAGTACAATGCAAATCCCCATAACATGTTGAATCAGTAGTTCAAAATAAACTACAAAATACATTCCCCCAAATAAACAAAACCAAAAAATATCATCAGGGAGTTTTTTTTAAATTTTAGTGAAACATTGAAGATATTGATATCATTAATATAGTTTTAATAATTTGTCTAGTATGTATATAGCAAAATAAAAAATAAACATGAACATAAAATACTAAAGAATATATTAGTAAAATATCTAAAAATGTGTAAATCAAAGATAATAGACCATGACCACATTGGATATTTATTTAGTGTGTGTGTGTGTGTGTGTGTGTGTGTGTGTGGTAATGGGGATTGAACCCAGGGGAATTCTACCTCTGAGCTACACCAATAGCCCTTTTTATTTTAGTTTTTATTTTTTGAAAATGATCTTGCTGGGTTGCTGAGAATCTTGATACGTTGATGAGGCTGGTCTCAAACCTGCAATCCTCCTGTCTTGGCCTCCCAAGTACTGGGATTGCAGATATGCATCACCATGTTCATTGGACTTATTTCTGAAATACAAAGCTAGTTCCGCCTCAAGAAATCTATTAATGTATGGCAATAGAGTGAATATTTATTTCCCCCCCAATTTATATATTGAAATCCTAACCCCCAATGTGATGGAATTAGTGAGGCCTTTGGGTTCATTAATGTGATTAGTGCCATTATAAAAGTAGCCCAGAGAGATCCCTTCCCCCTTTTGTTATTTGAGTTATAGTAAGAAGATGGCCACCTATAAACCAGGAAGTAGGCCCTCAGTAAACATCAGATGAGTTGGTGCCTTGATATTATAGTGTGAGAAATAAATTTGTATTATATATAAACCACTCAGTTTATGGTATTTCGTTATAGCGGCCCAAGCTAAGACATGTATTCACTATATTAATATATTAAAAAAATAAAATTTTTATAGGATAATTGAAGCAGGTATAGGCCACAGATTTCATATGTGGAACGTGGATAAAAGTTGATGGCAGTGTATGTTGAAAAATTTAAAAACATGCCCAGCTGTCAAAGAGAAAAGCAGACAGGGCAAGTTCCAGACAGATTAAAAAGCCTAGGAATGAGGAATCTGAGGAGGAAATTCTTTCAACAAGGTCTCAAAGGCACTGCATATGATGGGACAAGCAAAGTGAGATTTGCCTGCCTAAGGCTGGATGCATGGTCAGAAAAGACCTGAGAGAATGTCATCTCACATCTCTGGCTGTCTGTGGGCTCCACACAAGAAGCTAGTGAAGGCTAAGGGACAGTCGTCTTAGGCTGAGCTAAGATAAGCTGAGCAAAGGAGACTCTGAGCTGCCAATACTGGATAAGTAGTATAATATTTTTTGTTTTAGTTCAAAACATTTAAGAAAATCTCTATCAGGTTCCTAAGCTACCATTGAGATAATGTAATAAAGATAATGGCAACCATACACAAATGGTGCAGCCTTTAAGAAGTAGTTTGGAAGTCACTGATAAATGAAAGATTCCAGTCTTAAAATTCAATGACAGAACACCCTAGAAAAAAATGAAAACTCTGATTTCTTGAATTTTCACACTATAATACCCAAAATGTCCAGTACTAAAAAAATTACAAGGGATAAGAAGAAACTAGTCTCATTCACAGGAAAGAAATAAATTGACAGCGACCCTTGAAGAAACCCAGATTTTTGGCTTAGTAGGAAAATACTTTAAATACGATATTTTTGCATTCTCACTGCTATAATCCAAGAACTGATAATACAACTTAGAAGAAGGAAGATTTATTTGCTCACTTTTTCCTTAGGGGCTTGGGGGTTCACGCTATGTGAGATGAGGGACCATGGATCTCAGAGCATGGCGGCAGTGGGGAGTGGAGAGAAGGAGAGCACAAGGCTTCTCTCTCACATCATGGAGGACAGAAGAAAGAGAGCAAGGGGAGGAGCAATCATGAGTAATCCCCAAGGCTGCAGCCCCAGGGACTCACCTTCTACAGCTACAGCCCACCAGCGCAGGCCACCACCCAGATAAATTGATTACACTGGATTTATCTACTGCTGAGATTACAACTCTCATGAATTAATTATATCAATCCTGAATATTAATAAGTGAGCTCTTTAGGGGATGTTCTATGTCTAACTATAACATACAAATCTTAAATCTTAAATATACTCAAATAGGTAAAGAAGACAATGAACATAGAACTAAAGAAAACCATTAAGGCAATGAATGAGCAAAATCAGAATATCAATAAAAGATGGAATTTTTAAAAAATGACCAATTAGAACTTTCAGCTCTGACAAGTAAAATAACTGAAATGAAAAAAAAAATACTAGAACAATAGCTGATTAGATCTAGCAGAAAAAATAATCAGCAAGTTTGGAGATTTATTGATGGAATTTATGCAAACTGAAATACAAAATAAAAACAATGAAGACAAGTGAATAGAACCTCAGATAAATGTGGGTATGCACCAACATACACATAATGGTATTATTAGTAAGGAAAGAAAAGTATGAAACAGAAAGTATATTGAAATAAATAATGTGTGAAACCATCACAAATTTCTTGAAAGTTTTAATCTCTACTTCCAAGAAACTCAATAAACTTCATATTGCTTAAATGAAAAGAACTACAGACCTAAGGGTATTATAGTAAAAAAAAAGCAAAAATAAAGACAGTATCTTGAAAGTATTAAGAGAAAATTTGATCTGCTACATATAAATTGTAAGGGAACCTCAACAAAGTCACCAAATGGTTTATCATCAGAAACTCAAAAGGCAGTAGAACAAAATATTCAAGGTGCTAAAAGAAAAAAAGCTAAAACTAAATCAAAACTCTCAATGAAGAATCCTATATCTAACAAAACTATGTTTAAAAAGTAAAGGGAATAAAGATGTTCCTAGAGGAAAATACAAAAAGAAATGCTATTAGACCTGTGTTATAAGAAATAATAAGAAAAGTCCTTCAGGATGAAAAGAAGTGACATCAGAGAGCAATTCAAATTCACATGAAAAAAACTAAAAAAAGTACTGGTAAAGGTAATAATATAAGCAATATAAGCAACTGTAAAACTACATCTTTTCATTTCTTCTCCTATCTGAATAAAATTCAATTACATAAAGCAGCAATTATAAATTTGCATTGTTATATTATTACTTATAAAAATATAATGTATTAGACAATGGGAAAGGGTAATAATGAAGATATATTAGAATATGGAGTTAACACTAAATGAATAAATCAAATATATCAGAAAGAATGAAGAAAACTTGAAATGGTGAATATAAATGCTAACGTAAAAATTCTGGGAATAGGTATTTGCTCTCCTGTAATCTATTGACCCTTTTAAAAAATTAATATTTTATAACTTGTGACTATATAGTGCTGGTTTTGTAATAGTAATGGTCACAGAACTGTTTAAATATACAGATATTTGTCAAAATATTCACTTTTGATTTTGTAATATATAAATTATCACTCAAATTATTATTTAAAGGAAAAAGTTCTTGGAAGGCTGATATCTCCTAAAATGGGAAATTAATAGCTGTGTAAAAATATCTAAAAAAAACCTGATGTGTACAAAATCAAATAAAAACAACCTTTTTTTTTTTCAATTGTCTTTCTCCTACTGGATAATTTACTTTTCCCAATTTAAGTTTTAAGTTCTGTCATTATAAGAACATGGAGAAACTAAGAGAGTGGGGGGAACCTCTTGTTGTTCCTGTCACTAGGTTATTTTTATTTTGTTTGTTTTTGATTAAAATCCTTTTGTATTTAGCTAAATGTAATTCAGACATATATTCAAAAGAAAATTTGAGATATGATTTTTTGCCAAACTTTATGACAAAACACTTAGCAAATAGCTGAATTGAAAATAATAAAATTATTATCACTTTCTCTGGTGTTTCCCACCATAAACCCTCTAGGTTAATAGTGTAACTTGCCACGTACAAGGGAACTTTTAAAAAAGTTCCAGTCATCATATTTATTTGAAGAGCAAAAAATGAGTTATATAAGGTAGAGCAGGTTTTTATTAATAGTTGTAGGCAGTCTTATTTTCAATTTCTTCAAATAAAATAATTTTTGTTATAAAATATTTTAAAATAAAGGAAAATCAGGAAATCCAAATTATAACATTTTATCTCAATTGGATAATGAACAAAATTTGTGGTTGCTTTTCTAACTTGTTTTAACTTGTTATTCTGATTTTGAAGTGAGACTTAAATTAATACAGTAGTATGAATTATATGATCATTCTATTTTTTCTGATACTCTATCAGTTTTCTTGAGAATGAAATTAAAGAAGAATCTATTTTTTTCTGATTATCAGTATTCGTGAGAATTAAATTAAAGAAGAAAAAGGAGAAAAACTGTGTTTGTTAGTCAGCTGTTTTAGAGCTGTGACCAAAATACCTGACAAGAACTACTTAGAAAAGGAAATCTTTATTTATCTCATGGCTTCAGAGGTTCAGTCTGTGATTGCTGGCTCCAACTCAGAAACGTCGTGAAGTCGGGGCACATCAGAGGAAAACTACTCAAGAGAAAGAGAGAAAAGGGCCAGCGACACCCCAGTGACCCACCTCCTCCAGCTGTGCCCCACCTCTAAACCTTGCTGCACTGGGGACCAGTCTTCAACATATGAGTTTTTTGGGGGACATTCTATATCCAAACCATAATACTGTGGATAGACATTTTATGGCAAATTAGATATGGATCAATTTTTACCATGTTTTATTGAAGTAACTTTCAGGTTCAAGTAAACATCAACTTTGTATTCAAGGTAAAAGAAAGAGCTTATCAGGTCAGGCAATTGCTATGAATGTAGTACAATAGATGATGATGTTGTATGTTTGTAATTTCAGATACATTCTAATAACATAGATATCCTCAAATTGGTGTCTTTATGAATATGCCCTAAAATATATATACCTAAGGATAGTTCTGATATCTGAATATATTAAGATATCATCTACTGGTTGGTTATTTCAAACTGTAGTTGTTGCCAACCAAAGTAATTCTTGAAATCAAACATAGAACTTTGGTAATTTTACTTAATAATTAAATTAAATTTTAAATGGTGTACAAAACATAATAAAAATAAAAGTGATATATATTCATATATATATATAAATGAGCTAATGTTGATATTGATAATGTGTATACTGTGCTATGTGTATATCAAATTAAATACATATATATGTCATAAACATTTATCATTTATCTATGGTGAAATTTGAATATAATTTTTCTAGTTTTATGAAGTGTATAGTACATTATTGTTATTCATAGTCTCCTTACTGTGCAATAGCAAACCAGAAATTATTGCATTTCTCCTAAATGTAACTTAGTACTCTTTGATATCCTCTCCCCATCCCTTCTTCCCCTCAGCTCACTCTGGCCTCTTGTGACCACCATTCTACTGTCAACTTTTATGAAGTCAACTTTTTTAGATTCCAAATATGAGTAAGATCACACAGTACTTGTCTTTCTGCACCTTACTTATTTAACTTAAGATAATTATCTCAGGTTTCATCTATGTTGTCACAAATGACAAATGGCATTCTTTCTCATGGCTCAGTAGTAATGTTTTGTGTATGTATTGCATATGATGTGAGGTGCAATTTAACCCTGCTATTTCTTTGTTGATTTTCTGTCTGAATGGAGCATGTAATATAAACACCTTCTATTGTACTGAAATTTATCACTCCATGTATCTATATTAATATTTGCTATACATACTTGAATAGTCTGATATTGACTGAATATATATTCAGGATTGCTATTTCTTCTTGCTAAATTACCTTTATTATCACACACTGAGCTTCCTTGCTTCCTTTTACTGCTTGTGATTTCAAGTCTATGTGATCTGTTATAAGAATGGCTACTCCTGTGTCCTTTTGAATTTTATTTGCATGGGTTATCTTATTCTATACCTTCACTTTATGTTAGAGTGTCCTTAGAAGTGAAGTGAGGTTCTTGAAAGAAACATATAATTTGATATATTTTTAAAGCCATGCAGTAATTCTGTCTTTTGATTGGATAATTTAATTCATGTATGTTAAAGGTAATTATAGATAGATACAGTGTTACTACAGCCGTTTTATAGGTGCTTTCTAGTCTTGTAGTGGCCTTTTTCTCTCACTGTCTTACAGCCTCCCTTTGTGATTAAATGATGTACTCCAGTAGTAGTTTTGATTCCTTATTTATTATTTTTGGTTGTCAGTTGTAGAATTTTGATTTGTGGTTATCATGAGACTCACAGAAATATCTTTGATTAAAGCAAGCTGTTTAAAGAAGACAGACAGGCATGATGGCACACCCCTATAATCCCAGTACTTGGGAGGCTGAGACAGAAAGATCCCAGGTTCAAGGCCAGCCTCAGAAACTCAGTGAGAACCTTTTATTAAATATACTTTCATTGGTGAATTAGTCTCACATCATAATGTAGTTCCTAGTGATAGTGACTGCAATGGTATAGATTTGGGTTGTCCCCCACCCCTCATGGAAATGGGGTGACAATGTTGGAAGCAGGGCTTTGTTGTAATCTCTGGGTGGTGGCCTAGACTGGTAGGGTGTAGCTGGAGAAGGTAGGTCCCTGGGGCTGTGGCCTTGGGAATTATATAAAGTTCCTCCTCCCCCGGTTTGCTCTCTCTTGCTTCTGGTCCCCATGCTATAAGAGCAAAGCCTTGTGCTCTTCTCCTCTCTGCTTCCTGCCACCACCATGCTCTGAGACTCACAGTCCCTGGCATCGCATGGACTGAACCCCAATATCTCCAAGGAAAACTGTGAGCAAATGAATCTTCCTTCCTTTATGTTACATTGCCAGTCTTTTAAATTATAGCTGTGAAAATGCAAATTAATACAGAAATTTGTACCAAAGCAGTGGGGTCATGGCTATATCTAAGTCTGACCATGTGTTTTTTGAGTCTTGGGAACTGTTTTGTGAGAGAAAATTGGAAGGACCAAAATGTGTCTAGAAAGGCCGACAGGTAGAGACTGTGCTCAGGAGATTTTGGAAGGCAAAGAGGACTCCATAGGAAAATGGAGAACAGGCCACACATGTCGGATTCTGACAAAGAACTTATCAGCATTTTGTCTATGTCCTGATACTCTGTGTGAAGCTGAATTTAAAAATGATGGGCAGCAAAAGATCCAAACTGCATTATGCATATTGATCTCCTCATTCAGCAAATTATACACCAAATTTCAGGAGCGGAAAGTAAAGCAGAGAGACTTTATTGATTTACAGTTTGGCCAGAAAGGCGTGTGTAAAGCTGGGGCCCAGAGAGAGGGTGTGTGAAAGAAAGTAAAATGACTAAGGCGAGGTAGAACATTTTGGGGTTGTAATTTGCACTAAGAGTCCTTCCTTGTGGCCTTGCTGGAAGCAGGCCCAACACCACCCATCCTAGGGCCAGGCTCTACCATGGCCATGATGGAGGCGGCAGATGGAGTTGGGGCCAGCGATGGCCCAGATGAACATGGTCCTAGCCGTGTCCCGGATGGAGTGGCCCTGCAGCTGTGATTAAAAGGGCCCAGCAACAATGATTAAAGAGGGCAAGCGGGCATGACTACCCTTTCTGTTCAGTGTCCATCTTGGCACTCATATAATGCTGGCTTTGTTGGAAAAAGGGTGCCATGGAGGCTTCCCCCAGATTTCCAAGGAATGCCTGGGAAGCCAGGCAACAGGTGCCAGGGTCAGAATCCCAGCAAGCCGGCCCACATGGGGCAATTTGTGAAGGTGTGAGGGTGAAGCCAAGGTTGCAAGAGAAACTCCCAAGACTTAGAAATGCCAGAAATGTGGAACAAACGCAACGAAAGGCTGCAAGCTGTGAGCCATGAAGCCAGGCTGGAAGAGCCAGCACACCACCCACTGTAGTCAACCAGGCCACAGGGGCAGGGCTGCTAAGGCGACATGGAGATTGCTTCTCACTGGCACGTACCCCCAGTGTCAGAAATGGAGTTGCCGCAGGATTAAACCTTGCCCTGCTGGATTTCCATACTGTTTTGGTCCCATTCCTTCTTTCTGTGGCTCTATTTATCCATTTGGAAATGCAAATGTTTATTCTTTATCATTGTATACTGGGTGCATGTAACTTGCTTTTTATTTCATCCTCATTTTCTTTTGTAGGATCTCACAAGAGTTCACTCTGAGTCTCAGAGGAGATTTTAGACTCTGGAACTTTGGAATGATTCTGGATCTGTTATGACTTTGAGAACTCTTGGAGATGGGCTAAATGCATTGTGCATTGTGAGGTGGCTATGAGGCATAGGTGGGCAGGGGCAGAGTGTAATGGTTTGGATTTGGGGTGTCCCCCAGATGTCATGGAAATGGGTGGAAATGTTGGAAGTGGGGCGTGGTTCTAATCTCAGCAGTGGATAAATCCATTATCCACTGGAGTGGTGATAACCTAGGCTGGGAGGGGATGACTGGAGAAGGTGAGTCCCTGGGGCTGTGGCCTTGAGGATTATGTATGGTTCCTCCTCCCCTGACTTTTTTCTCTCTTGCTTCTGGCCTCCATGATGTGAGAGCAAAGGCTTGTGCTTTTCCCCTCTCCACTTCCAGCTGCTGCCATGCCCTGAGATTCACGGTCTCTGGCCTCACATAGACTGAACCCCAATATCTCCAGGAAAACTGTGAACAAATAAATCTTCTATGTTATGTGGCCAGTCTTTTAGATCATTGCTATGATAATGCTGGCTAATTCAGTGACATACGTGCTAGAGAGAACATTTTTTAAAATAAAAAATAAAGATAAGTACCGCTAAGGGTGTAGCTCAGAGGTAGAATGACCCTAAGTTGAATCCCCAGTAACACACACACACACACACACACACACACACACACACACACACACAACACACATATGACAGTAACTGAACATGATCATGATGTAAGAACAGTAACAAAAAAGGAGAGAAAATCCTAGTTAAAAAAAATCAAACCATATACTTGTAGTTCATTCCTCTCGACAGTTTGAATTTTTATATCCCATTTAAAATTAATAGTTATTATTATTAGTTGCTTTGTTTTTTTTTTTTGCGGTACGGAGGATTGAACGCAGGGGCATTCTACCTCCGCGCTACACCCCCGGCCCTATTTTTTTATACTTTATTTTGAAACCGGGTCTCACGAAGTTGCGGAGGGCCTCACTAAGGAGAGAGAGAGAGAGAGAGAGAGAGAGAGAGAGAGAGCTGAGGCTGGCCGCGAACCCGGATCCTCCGGTCTCCGCCTCCCAAAGTACTGGGATTACAAGCGTGCGCCACCACGCCCAGCTTGTTTGTTTTTTAAATTTCACACTAAATATATAATGGTTTTAGACCATGTTTATAATATATAAAGCATTTGAATTTTATGAATTTGTCTATGTAATTACACTTAGCGGGACATTTTATAACTTATTTTCTTCTTATTCATTAACATCTTTTTCTTTCTGTTTAAATAATTCCCTTTTAGCTTTTTTTTTTGTGTGCTTGGGATTGAACCCAGGGGTATTCAGCCTCCAAGCTACACCCCCACCCTGGGATTATAGGCACACACAACTGGCCTCGCCTTTTAGTTTTTTATTTTAAAAATTTTATATTTATGGTAGAGAGCTCTCTTTTATTTACAAATGATGGCTTCTCTTTTTGTAAATTTATTTATTTATTTGTGCATTGTAATCATACATCTTGATGGGTTTCCAGATGGTAGAAGTGTACATGCACACATCGGTCAATTAGCCCTCCCCCAATTCCCTTCCCAGTTCCTTCCCCCTTCCCTCCTTCTCTTGGTTGAGAATTTTTTTGCTTTATTTTGTTTTTTCCTTTAATACTATAAAAACCACATGTCATTATCCCTGGACTATAAGGTTTCTGCTGCACATTCTGATGTCAGGCAAATTGACACACCACTCCCCCAATGTGTTATTTGTTAATTTTGCTTGAAATTTGGGAATCTTCTTTTTATCTTTCAAATTTGAGAGCTAGATTTTAAGATGTCTTGGGAAGCCTTGGTTAAGTATGATTTTGGCTTTCTTATACCTGGGTATTTTTATTCTTCTCTAGGTTTGGAAAGTTTTTATTATTATTATTCTGCCTTTTTAAAAATTTATTATTTATTTATACCCAATAAATTGAACCTAGGAACATTATACCACTGAACTACATACCCAGATCTTTTTATTTTTTTCCTTTGATACAGGGTCACACTAAGTTGCTAAGGGTCTCTCTAAGTTGCTAAAGCTGGCCTTGAACACATGATCCTCCTGTCTCAGACTGCCAAGTACTGGGATTACAGGCATGCACCACCAAGCCCTACCTTATTAGTCTGTCTTTGAATAAGTTCTCTACCCCTTTGGAATTCTTAAGTCCTTTTTTGCCCCCATAACTTGAATATTTAGTCTTTTAGTACTGTCCTAAAGTTTCCATAAGTATTTTCATAATTACTCTTTTTTTCTCCTTGTGCTGCTCTGTGTATTTTCAAATACTCTGTCTCTGAACTCATTAATCCTCTTTTCTTTTTGGTCTTTCCTGCCACTGATTCTATCACTTCATTAATTTTACTTACTATGTTCTTCAGCCCAAGGATTTCTATTTGATTTTTTAAATTGCTTCCATTTCTTTGTTTAGTTTTCTGTTCGATTATGGAATGTTTTCTCTGGATCTTGTTGAAGCTTGATGAGTTTCTATAAAAGACCTGTTTTAAATTTTCCAACAGAGTTGTTACATATGAATTACTATCTCACTAACTTCTGAAACTTTATTTTGACTATTAGTTGAGGTCAGGGTTTCCTGAAACCCTGATGGCATATGAAATTGCTTGGATATTGAAGGATTAATTATTCATTCTAGTTGTCCTAATAGGGCTGTATTCATGTCTGTTTTTCAAGAAATTCTAGGCAGGCTTCTTGTTTTCTCTGAGCCTTTAGTGACTTTCACTATCTCAACAGTGTATGGTTCAGGTTTTTCAGTAGTCTGCTGTTAGTGTGTTATGATTGTTATCTATAGATGGTGTGTTATTCAAAAGGAACCAAGGTAGCACTTAGAAAGGGGAATCTGTCTCCGTAAGTCTCTCCCTGTGCACAGGGAGGCAGAAATTCTTTGACCATAATCACTGACCTGTGGTCAGGCATTGCAGGATTCTGTCTAGCTCTGGGAAGAATATCTGTGGGTGGGCAGGCTCCAGGCTCTTATCCCATGCCTGTGACCACCAGTGTCACCATGCTGTGTTGAACTCTGAGCCCAAAGTCTTCCAAGACAAATGCAGCAGTGAGGCAGAAACAAGGCCCACACTACTGTGTGCTGTCAACTGCTGAGTGATCGCAAGACCACTGCAACCAATCACAAGTGATGTGGGCTACAAGTCTGATAGACTGGGCACAGGGCTGTTCTGCTGATACCAGGTATGTTCCAGGGGTTCCATCCATAGGCAGACCTGGGAATGGGACTTGTGGTTTTACTTACTATGTACTTTTACAGTTTAAAGTCCTACCAACAGCAAATGAAGAATTGTATCATGCTAGGTGCTGCCTGAGGTTGGAGTGATACTGGTGAAGGCAGTCTCTTGGCCAACTAGGCTGACACTAAGCTGGATCATGCCTGAATCTCACAGGCACCAAAACCTGCATAGATCCAGATGTGGTGGCACACACCTCTAATCCCAGTGCTTGGGAAGCTGAGACAGAAGGGTCTCAGGTTCACAGCCAGCCTCAGCAACTTAGCGAGGCTCATAGCAACTTAGCAAGACTCTGTTTCCAAATAAAAAATAAAATCGGGCTGGGGTTGTAGCTCAGAGGCAAAAAGTCCCTAGGTACAAAACAATATTCCACTTAATTTTGTAAAACATACCACTTGAATTTTATTATTATTTTCTCAAATGAGATGTACAAAGTAGGTATTGTTACCACACTTTACAGATGAGAAAATGGATATGGAGAAAGTTCACACAGTGAGTAAATGGAGATGATACATTTTTTTTTCGGTACCGGGGATTGAACGCAGGGGCGTTCTACCTCCGCGCTACACCCCCGGCCCTATTTTTTTATGCTTTTGTAATCCCAGTACTTTGGGAGGCGGAGACCAGAGGATCCGGGTTCGCGGCCAGCCTCAGCGCGCATGCGCGCACGATCGATCGATCGATCGATCTCTGTCTCTCTCTCCTCTGTCTCTCTCTCTGTCTCTCTCTCTGTCTCTCTCTCTCTCTCTCTCTCTCTCTCTCTCTCTACCTAGCGAGGCCCTCCGCAACTTCGTGAGATGATACATTTTAAACCCATTATTTTTCTTTCTCAAACCAGTTTGTCATTTGACATTTAAAAAATTGTTGAATTATTGCAGCTGTGCTCTAACTCACAATCTCAGTCTGTCTCTCACGCGCATACTATCAATCATATTTATTAGTCAGATTTGTTTGTCAGTAAACAATTCACAGTGAATTATATTTGAAGACATAGACTGTTTACATGATAGGTGAAAAATGTTTTATTTTATCTTTTATCCAGATATGTATAATGAGAGAGAGAGATTGTGAGTGAGTGTGACAGAGTGTGTGTGTTGTGTGTGTATAAGAGAACAGAGAGAGAGAGAGAGAGAGAGAGAGAGAGACCAAGGATGAATTTTGTTTAAATGAGAAACAGAGGTCCTTTTATTTATTTTATTTTACAAATAAATAAACTGATACTTTGGGATAAAGTTTTGTTCTGATTCTGGTCTTTTTTACCATTCTCTACTGAAAAAATGACCTAGATTTTGCCTGAATCTCCTAGGACATTTCTGAGCCGATTCAGTGCAGAATCAATGCATGTGAAGGAAATCCATAATTTTAAAACAATATTTTAAAAATATTGTTCAAATCCAGTGGTCATAATAGCAGATGCTGGTAAAAGTGAATAACATTCTACTCGATAATATTATATCACCAGCTTGAGAAGAACATTAGAGATGGATGAGGAGAAACAGAAGAACTGACAATAGTGATGGGATAATGCAATGATTGTTTTTATACTACCTTATTTGAATACAGCAAATGAAAGATTGCAAAAATAACGTTTCTATGTGATTTATTGATAACCATTCTGAATATGAAGGATGGGCAACCAATTTTTCTAATTTTAATTTTAAAATAAATAAAAGTCTTATTTTCATCTTCTAGAGTAATTTCTCTTAAATGACCAATTCTTAAGTTCTGCAAATGTGTTTATCCACTATAAATGGTAAGCCTAGAGTATATTTGGGTGAGGATACTTCATTTTCAGATGTGAATCATTTGAAGACTCACTTTGAATCTGTGGCAATGAGCGTGATGGTGCAATTGGAGACTTAATGTTCAAATATAGGAGGGACATTCCACATGAGAAGAAAAGGGTGAAACTGAGAAGACCCCCCTCCCTTTTTGCAACATTTAGCAATAATTGCATACTGTGACTGACTGCCTAAAGTGTTACAGTTGGGCATTATGGAGAAGTAATATAAGGTGTATTTTTCTTTATCCTCTACCCTCTTTATAATTGTCTTTTCCTAGTGGGCTCAGATACTTACACTATCTTTCTGGGGCAATAATCAGACTATCTCTGCCCAACCAATCATTTTTGTTTTAGAATTTCTTTCTGTCTTGTTCCAAAATTGGAAGATATTTCCCTTTACCACTTGTATTATCTACTAGTAGGTGTGAAAATTTAACCTCTTCTAAATGATGCTAAACAGAGTCTCTCTCTCTCTCTCTCTCTCTCTCTCTCTCTCTCTCTCTTTCTCCTTCTCTCTCTTGTTATCACTTTCATTCTCTCCACACTTTAGTCACCTTTCCAATAATTTATCCATATTTTGTATGTTTAATGAATCTACTTGGTATATCTGCTTTGTTCCAAATACAGGATATGCTTTAGGGATTCAATTGCTAAAAGGAGATCTAGCAAGATGTGAATTTACAAAGGCAAAGATTATTGGGATAATTGTATGTTACAATGTACTTTTAATAATGTATTTGTCATTTAAATGAAAGATATATATTTTATTCTGAAAAAAATGGGACTTTTCGCCAAGAAGTTATAATTTGACATTTAAAAAGAAAAAGAAAAAAAAAAGACACTGGGTATGTTGGTACACTTCTGTAATCCTAGTATTAGGGAGGCCGGGAAAGGAAGATTGCAGGTTCAAGGCCAGCTTCAGAAACTTAGCGAGACCCTGTTTCAAAATAAAAAAGGGCTTGAAGTGTAGCTCGGAGGTAGAATACCCCTGGGTTAAATTCCTTGTAACAAAATTTTAAAAAGAAGAAGAGAAAGTGAACAGATGGTAAAGCATTGGCAGGCAAAGAAAAGAGCAAGAACAAAGGAATGAAGATATGTTTAGAGAAAGAATTCTTATAATTGTGCGCCCATAAACAGGGCATCAATAGCACATAGAAGCTTGTTAGCAATACAAATACTTGGACCCAGCCCTGACATACCGAATGAAAAATTGGGGGAATGAGGGCTAGTAATTTATATTTAATATACTTCCCAGATAATTCTGAAGCATCTTTTGAAAACTACAGAACAAGACTAAGAAAGTAATGATTTGTTCTGGCACCAGCATATATATATGGGTGTGAATTGAGATCAGGATGAGTTTGAACCAGTAGGCAGTTGGGAAATATTTGATATCTTAGCCTAGGATTGACATGTTCATAAAAGATTTAATAGATAAGTATTATGGTACCATCAGCTTTTAATCATGTAGAACATAATTAGGGTATGAATAAAACTTTAGCATTCATACTGGCAGGAAGGATGGAGGGATAGAGATAGATATAAAATAACTGGATTGTTTAAATTTTTAGATAAATTATATAAATTTCAGCAGGATTTTCTTGAGACAAAGTTTCACCAAATAAAATAAAATACAGAAACATATAAGCAAGAGAGTATGTTCTAAGTGAAGGGGAGAACAAGGTTGCTTGAAGGGTTTTGTGTTACCCTACAATACAAAACTTTAATTTATTGCAAGGTGCCCTTTGCAATAAAGAAAATTTAAAAAAAAAGTTTCTGTGACTTGTGTTTTTGTTTCCTTTAGGTAAATTATGCAGATCTGTTCATGTCTAAATTCCAGTTATGGGTTAGATTTAAGTCAGCTCCTGAATAGTTCCTAGACACCAGGCAAGCCCCTATCCCTCTCTAATCCAGGTTCCTGTCTACCCTAGCCGAATTACTGTGGCATATTATTTTGCAGCAACATTAGAGAAGTGAATCCTTAAATTAGCCTGCAGTATTCAAATCAAGATTAAAAGAAGCTATCTTTTGAGTTGAATAATTAATATTGCATAGACTTATATTGACAGAAAATATAGCATTCCTGAGAGAGAAATTATATGAACAAGGTCATGAAATTAGTAGTCCCATGAGTACCTAGAGAAAAATGGGTGCTAGGTTGAGAGGTTTTTCTACTAGTTTCTTTGTTTACCTCATCACTGTATACCATTTTCAGGAGAGGCAAGATTAAAAGACAGGGAAATGATAAACAAATGTTTGCAATAATCCAAATAGGGGATAATGACTGATTATCACAGGGGAGTACCTGTGCAGATTGTGAAGTTATTGGATTCAAAACATTTTGATTAAAAACTGGGAAATCTAGCATCTTGCAGTTAATTAGCACCAAAGAAGCCTGAGAAGTATACTTTTCTACTTCTAGTATATTTATGATGGTGTCTTTACTAGGTTCGCTGCTCTACAAAAAATTCATGAGAACATTTTTTTTTCCTGAAGGGGCTGACTCAGTGTCTTTATTCATTTCTAAGGTTATTTTTAAAACTATACATAAAATTAAATTCTTTGTAAAAAGTAGCATAGATATATACAGTATGGAGGTAGATAAACAGCATAGAGATATTTGCATCTAATAAGTGGTAATATTATCCTCTATAACTCTCCCCAGTCCCAATCCACTCCTCACAGGAGCCTTAGACTTGATGTGCATTTTTCTCCATATTTTTCTAGACATATATCAATATATACAATTTTTAACTATACAATTAACTCCACATATATATGTGTGTGTGTGTGTGTGTATGTGTGTGTGTGTGTATATATTTCTCTGTGTATATATATATATATATATATATATATATATTTCTCTGCACCAGGTTTATTTTTTTTATTCATTTATTGGTGCATTGTAATCATACATTTGATAAGTGTCAGGTTAGGAGAATCATACATGCACACATTGCTCATTCAGCCCTCCCTTAAATCCCCCCTATTCCCTCCGGTTCACTCCCTTTAGTGCTCTGCACAGTGATTGAGTCTTATAAGTTTGTATAAATATATATCCTGCACTTTAGTGTGTTTCCCCCCATCCCCCCTCTCAACTCCCTCAGTTATGTCATTTTCTTTGTTCATCTAATTCTTTGTCTGGAGTCCCTTCTAAGTCTCCTTCTCTCTAGCTTCCACATATTAGGGCGAACATCCGACTTTTCACTCTTTGTGCCTGACTAATCTCACTTAGCATAATGTTCTCTAATTCCATCCATTTCCCTGCAAATGATGTAATTTTGTTCTTCTTTATGGCTGAGTAAAATTCCATTGTGTACATATCCCATAGTTTTGTAATCCAATTATCTGTTGATGGATACCTTGGCTGGTTCCAAAGTTTGGCAATTGTAAATTGTGCAGCTATAAACATAGACACACATGCATTAGTCTGGTAGTTTGGTTTCAGATCTTTTGGGTAGATGCCTAGAAGTGGTATTGCTGGGTCAAACGGTAGGTTCATTCCCATTCTTCTGAGGATCCTCCACACTGTTTTCCAAAGTGGTTGCACTAATTTGCAATCCCACCAGCAGTGTATTAGAGTTCCTACTTCTCCACATCCTCGAAAGCATTTGTTGTTGTTTGTGTTTTTAATGATTGCCATTCTTATTGGGGTTAGGTGAAATCTCAGGGTAGTTTTGATTTGCATCTCTCTGATTGCTAATGATGTTGCACATTTTTTCATACATTTATGGGACATTTGTATTTCTTCTTCTGTGAAGTGTCTATTTAGTTCACTTGCCCATTTTTCGATTAGGTTATTTGTTTTTTTAGTGGTGATTTTTTTTAAGTTCTCTGTATATTCTAGATATTAGTCCTCTATCAGAGTAGTAGCTGGCAAAAATCTTTTCCCATTCTGTTGGCTCTCTGTTGAGGATCTTGATAGTTTCCTTTGCTGCACAAAAGCTCTTCAGTTTAATGCAATCCCATGTATTGATCCTCATTTTAATTTCCTGTGCCTTTGGGGTCTTGTTGAGGAAGTCTTTACCTGTGCCTATGTATTGAAATGTTGGACCTATGCCCTCTTCAAGTATCTGTAAGGTCTCTGGTCTGATTTCTAGGTCTTTGGTCCATCTTGAGTTGATTTTTGTACAAGGTGAGAAGGTGGGGTTTATTTCTATTTTTCTGCATATGGTTAGCCAGTTTTGCCAGCACCATTTGTTGAAGAGGCTATCTTTTTTCCAGTGGATGTTTTTAGCCCCTTTGTCAAAAATCAATTGGCTGTAGGTATGTGGCTTTGTTTTGGAGTCTTCTATTCTGCTCTATTGGTCTATGTGTCTGCTTTTGTGCCAATACCATGCTGTTTTTATTACTATGGCTTTGTAGTATAGTTTGAAGTCAGGTATTGTGATGCCTCCTGCATGATTCTTTTTGTTGAGAACTACTTTGGCTATTCTGGGCTTTTTGTTGTTCCAAATAAATTTAAGGACAGATTTTTCTATGTCAGTGAAGAATGACTTTGGTAGTTTAATGGGTATTGCATTGAATCTGTAAAGCACTTTTGGAAGAATGGCCATTTTAATGATATTTATTCTGCCTACCCAAAGAACATTTTTTTAAAGAGGGAATCAGTATTGTAATTCTCAATGACTTTACATATTCTAAGTGCAACACACACACACACACACACACACACATTCTAGGAGACTTGAATTTAAAGCTTTATGTGTGTGTGTGTGTGTGTGTGTGTGGCACTGAGGATTGAGCCCAGGGGCATTCTACCTCCAAGCTACACCCCCAGCCCTATGTTTTTAATTCTTTATTTTGAAACAGGGTCTCGCTAGGTTGATGTAAGTTTCACTATTTGCTGAGGTGATGCTTTATTTTTTTTAATTTTTTTTTTGTGGTACTGGGGTTTGAACCCAGGGGCATTTTACCTCTGAGCTACATGCTCAGCTCTATTTTTTTTAATTCATTATTTTCAAACAGGGTCTCACTAAGTAGCTGAGGCTGGCCACGAACCCGGATCCTCGGGTCTCAGCCTCCCAAGTACTGGGATTAGAAGCATGTGCCACCACGCCCAGCTTGAAGCTTTATTTTTACATTAAGCTTTCTTTGGGTTTTTGTTTAGGTTCCAATAGCAGGGCAATAATACTTAATTCTCTTGCCCCAGAAAAGTGTTGGAAGGGATAGCAAGCTAGGAGTTTGCAGAGAGGCTGCTGTATATTCAGCTTTCTTCAATATGTCACCCAATTCCCTCCTTCTTCCCAATATGGGATAACTTGAATACTGGATTTGAGTAGCAGAGCTTAAATACAAACTTGAAATTTGGAATTCCAAACACAGCATTCTTTCTGCATTATACTTAGGATAACAGAAAAGTATATACATGTAACATATTTTCTTAAGTGTAAAGAAGAGCAGTACTGTGTACTGACAATATATTGGAGTTTTAAATCCCAGTGCCTCAGAATGTGCTCTTATTTGGGGATGAGATCAATGTAGAGGCAATCACATTAAAATGAGGTTTTAATGTGAATAGGGTGGGCCTTAATTCAACAGGACTGGTGTCCTCATCAACAGGGCAATTTGGTCACAGATACTGACACACAGGGGAATGGCATGATAAGACTGGAGTTGTGCTGATACAAGCCATGCAGGTACCAGAAGCTAGGAGAGAGGCCCGGCCTAGACCTTTCCTTAGTGGCGTCAGAAAGAATACAGTCCAGTGAACATACTGATCTCAGATTTCTAACCTCTTGAATTGTAAGATAATAAATTTCTGTTGTTTAGGCCACTCAGTCTGTAATACCTTGTTATAGCAACTGAAACAAATACAAGCACCTAAGTCTTTCTTAATTTTATTGAGAGTATTTTTGCTTTTACTTGTTTTGTTGATTCTGGTTATTAAATATATTGCTTTAATCTTTAACATGCTGTCAATAAAGAATAATTTCAGATCAATTTGATAGAAATGAATAATACCACAATATATGAAGATAAATTTTTGATATGTTAACTTGAATTTCTTTTCCTACTTTCCTATTACAGCAATGTAGCTAGAAATATTGCATTCATTTTCTCATGGAATGCATGACATGGAGTTTTAGGACTTATAATACATAAAACAATCAAGGACTCATCTCTAATAGTCATTTTGGTACTTCAATCCATTGAGAAGATTATGTTTGGGGAAGGTAAAAAGATAGACAGATGGGACTGATCTCCGGCAAACAGGGTAATAAAGATTTCTATGGTTTGTAGATTAGGAGGAATTCTCATTACCTTGAAGAACCCTTGAAGAGAATAAAAACCTAAGAATGGGATTGTTATGCAGATGCATGGGTGAAGTAAAGCCTAAACATAGAGGTTTCTGGCCTCATTCAAAATATTTATATGTGAAAGGCAGAAGTCTAAAGATGTCCCAGATTCCTTTTTCTTGGTTATCTAATGAAACACTAATCTAAGTAGTGTTGTGAAGTGACTTTGCAAATGCAATGAAGGTATACACCTGAAAATATGGAGATAATCCTGGGATATCAAGACAGTTACCATCTAATCACATCAGAACTTAAAAAATAATTTTCTGGAGTGCAAGATATGTGACAGAAGAAAGGGTAGGAGAGAAAAATCTATGCATGAGAAGAGTTTGACATATTCTTGCTGACTCTGAGATAAGGGGCCTATCTGCAAATACCTGGAAATAGCTCCTATCAGGTAAGGGCAGTCAATTAGGAAATTGGATGTCAGTCTTAAAATCACCAGTTAGTGGATTCTGCCAATAAACTGAATGTGCTTCAGAGTGTTTCATCACTGAATCTTATAATAAGAGGACTGCCAACTTTCACCTTCATTTCTATTATGAGAAACTGGGAGCTTGGAAACTTGTCTAAGCTGATCTGGACTGCTGACCTCCAGAAGTGTGAGATAATTTGTGTGTGCTGTTTTGAGCTTAGTTTGTGGTGCTTTGTTATGGCAGAAATAGAAAGCTAATACACCATGTTACCAGAGTGGCATGGATGCAGAATTGCTAAGACTCTAGGCACCAAGGGACCTTGAACAAAATCAGGGCCTCATCAGCCTATCATAATAGACTGGAATGGGATGACAGTTGCCTATATAGGGAATACAGCTCAAGCTTCCCAAATTCTTCAACCACTCAAAACTTAGAAGAGGGTCCAGTAAGCTCTGTGATAGTTGGTCTGGTTTGTCAACTTGACCCACCTAAGATCATGTGACTTTGGTTGTGTAACAGCAGATTGAACTGGAAGTCCTGCTCTAAATGTGGGTAGCAGGGTTCTGATAGGTGCAGGACTTAGATAAAAGAAGGAGAAAGCCGTGTAGAGGGAGCTGCGACTCTCAGAAGAGGGCGCATTTGCTCTAGTCTGAGATCATCGATCTCCAACTTCGCCGTTTCCTTGAAGAGCTTCTTGATCTTCTTCTCTCGTCTGAGATCGTCGGCCTCCAGCCCTTTGAACTGAAACTTCACCATCGTTTCTCCAAAGAGCTTCCTTATCTTCACATCTTTTTTTTTTTGGACTGGACTGAATTGGTGGTTGCTTCAATCCTAAGGCTCCAGCTCTTGGACTGCCCGACCAGCTACTGATTCCTCTGATTCTTCACGTGCAGTCGAAACCCAGGACTACATTGAGCTGATCTAATAAATCCCTTTTTCATATACCCATTCTGTGAATTCTGTTAATCTAGTGAACCCTGACCAATACAAGCTCTGAGATTTAATTCTGTGGATGGTGGATAGGAGTAGGACTTGAATCTAAAAGAAATAAGAAACTCTTATCTTTTTAGTGCCTCAGTTTATGAATTAAGTTTTATTTCCACTTTCCCAAGGCAAACTGAATTTTTCTATTCAGTACTTTTTTGTGTCCTTTGTGCTAATATTTGATATGCAAAGGACTTTTATATTTATGTGTATAATCCATAAACCCTATTTCACAAGGCTTTCCATATTATTGTCAGAGTGATTTTTCATGCTCTAAATATCACTAAAACATAATGCTTGTTCTCTGGTATTTTCAAAATAGATTCAACTATTATATTGTGACCACCTATTATACTAAACAAGCTTTTCTAGTTTTTTATTTGATAAGCATTTAATTGTCTCATTCATACTATAAGTAAAACAATCTATCTCTACTGTATATTATGAAACTTATTCTCAGAAATAAATGGATCTTTCCAAGGATGCTACATTCATTAAGAAGGAAAATAGGAATATACTTTCATGTTGATTTATCTCTGTTCTGATATGTAACTGCTTACTTGAGTATCAGTATAACAAGCCCTATGAAAAAAGTAATTGAGGACCACACAATGCATTACCTTTCCCTGTGGTCTTTTCATTTCAACAAGGCATGAGGTCTTGAATCAAACAAATAGAAGTCCAAAAATATAAAATCTACCCAAGTTGCTTAAAAGATATTTGCCAGCAGAAGTGCCATCAAAGCATTATCTCACCTCTGACAGCATGCTATGCAAAATTACACTTAATGAAGTTGACAAGAATGTACTCTCCTTTTATATCCTCTTTCCCCAAGAAGATAATGCTACTTGTATCTTTGGCTCATATTACTATTACTGTACCACCTACCACAATGTTTCTTCATCTCTTCCTCTTTGCTATGCATCTCTATCTAGCTAACTTTTAAGCATAAGCAGAAGGAATGGCACCTCAAAGTGTGTATTTTACCAAGTCAGTGAGAAGAAATTATACAGTCTGCCTCTCAAGTATTCAACCCTGAGATACTTCGTGTGTGCCCTAATTGTGATAGTTGATTCTCTGAAATACATATCAGTAATAAAATATTTATGACTTCAATGATAGCATAACTGTAAACATATGAATATTCTTGACAAACTTAGTAACACAACTAACAATGATAGCATGATTTTAAACATAGGAAAATTCTTGAGTAATTTAAAATTGTAACTTCATTAATTTCATTAATAACACAGTAATTCCTACTTTTAGTTTGAATTACAGTTGAATAAAAGCTGTCAATTTGGTAAGAAAAGTGTAGGTTATGAGTCACTTGGCCTGATCTTTGAAAATTGGTGGAAAAATTAGAAAGAGTTCCTATTGTCAAAGGGCAAACTTACTCAGATTCTGAACTTTTAGATTTAAAGCAAAATACACATTTTAAGAAAAAAGGATGGAAAAACTTACATTGTAAAAATGTAAGTGAAATTAGGTTTTACAAGAAAAAAGCTGAAAAAGAGATACAGCATTTCAAGCCTACTCAAATAACGAATCTTTCTCTTAAACTTGACATGATGCCAAATCATATTTCTCATAATTTGAGTATTTTGGTTATTAACCTGAGTAATTTTATTATTGCACTATTTCTATATTTCCAAAACTATTTTATTCAGTCTTATTTCAGCATAGCTAAAAAAAAATCATGAGCCCTCTGATGATCAGAATATGTCCTTTGAAGGACATTAGTTCCTAGCTAGTAATTTTCCTATAAAATTTTTAGCAGTGTGAAATCATAAGAGAATTGTGTGATATATCATTAGATATTGGAAACCATTAGTACTTTATGAAATATTTGAAGCTGAGCTATATTCCTAAATAATTTCTATCAGAGTAGATAAAAATTAGACTAAGATGTTCAAAATTTGTCTTTTAGATCTTTAATATATTAATTTTTAAATATAGAATTTAGAAAAATATGTACATAGGTTATGTCTCATGTCTCAAAGATTATATGCTAGCAAAAGTTAGGAAGTAATTAATATTCCATAATTTCAAGCTTATATATTTGCAGAGAACTGCCTTAGTTGGTCTTCTAGTTTATACTATTTTTAAAGTAATTATTCATAATTTTAGTAATTTTGAATTCACTTTAATCAAGGTAGCCATTTAAATATTGCTCATCTCAGGAAATGTAAAATGATGGTTGAATTAAAATCCTACTTTTTCCTTGGGCGCATGGTGGTGAGACATAATCTTCAAAAGGCTTCAGAATACCTGCCCCTATTGCTTTGCCAATTGTAGCCAATGTGGTTGATCTCTTAGCCTGGATTCACTGTCCACAGCTTGCAGCCTTCCATGGCTGATATTTCATGTTCCTGGTGCACACTTGTAATCCCAGTCTTGGGAGGCGGAGACAGGAGGATCCGGGTTCCTGCCAGCCTCAGCTACTTAGTGAGGCCCTCCACAACTTAGTGAGACCCTGTTTCAAAAATAAAGAATAAAAAATAGGGCTGGGGGTATAGCTCAGAGGTAGAATGCCCCTGGGTTCCATTCCCAGTACTGCAAAAAAAAAAAAGCGTCTAAGTTGTAGAGACCCTTGCTAAGTTGCTGAGACTGGCTGTGAACTGGTGATCCTCCTGTCTCAGGCCCCTAGTACTGGGATTACAAGTATCTACTGCCATACCCACCTAATCTTTTATGATGAAAACTTTCAAAATATATTTTTCTAGTTTTTGAAATGTATAGTACCATGCTATAATATAGCACGCCAGAACTTCTTGCTTCTCTCTAACTGTAACTTTATACTCATTGATAAACTTTTTCCCATCTCTCCCTTCCCCCTAAACTCCCTGATCTTGGGTAACCACCAGATTCTTGCCTGTAAAATTTAAAATAAATCAATGTAAATTGGCAAACTAATGTAATGTTTTGTAAGCCAGAATGTAAATATGTTCTATATTTAAAACAAATATTATGTGTGTACCTATTTATTTTTTTCATATATTACATATAGAATATATAACTTCTATTATATCTTCAGAAATAATTAAGGATAGATTAAAATATAAAATAAACTTTAATGCAAATAATATTTTACTGCCTATTTGCCATGCAAGACAATAATAGACTTTCTCTTTCTCTAAATCCTGGTAAAGATCAGTGTCTGTGTAGTATAAATTATTCCCTTTGCTTTCCTCTTCTTTATATCCTTTACTAAAAAATATTATGTTAGGATAACAGGAGTATTTTCAGCAATTAATATACATTTTAGCTATTTAAATAATGATGATTTTTAAAACAATGCCCTATGATAACCAATGTAAATTATAAATATTCAAATAGTCAATACCTATATCATTAATATTTCTTAGCAAGCCTGAGAATCCTGATTGAGTCAAGGCAATTTCATTGTTCAAATGACTAACTTCCATTTTCTTTTTACCTCTGGGCAAAAGACAAATTGACCTTTTAACAGTCACCCTCATTCTCCACATATAAACATGTCTATGGGCCTAGTTTCTCACAGGTAGTGACTTAGGTGCTTAGAAAGGCTATTAACTCTAAACCAATAGGGTACCACTTAATGAACTGAAGCAATAACACTCCAAGTAGTTCCCTTGTGGACTGAAGAGATTTGCTGCCCTAAATACCTAAATACAAGGAAGGGGTAATTTAGATACTTGCAGAAATGCAGGGCATGGAAATTGTGTGTACAAAAGCAATGCAAAGTCAAGAGTTAAGGCACTTTTCCAGATTATTCTGAGTTTTAAAAAAAGTGCTTTCAGAAAATAATCAAGTAAATGAAGAGAATTTCTCATTAAGAATTGCTTGAGGAATTGATCATTATTTTCACATGGATTGTAATGTGAAACAAAAAGTAATTTCTTAAACATTTATTGGATAAGTGGATTATGAGAACAATTGGATAAATTATTGATTTCATTTGACATTTTTGAAAACAAGTCTTGTTTAATCTTTTTTACCTTCCTATTTTAGAATGATGAACTAGTAAGGATGTGGTAACAAGGGATATAATTTATTTAATTTTATTAACTAGTAAATCAAAATAATTTATGTGTTAATGTATACTTTTTATTTAATCTCACTTCACTTTTCCTATAAGTGATTTGTGGGAGGTTTTTATATAAACATCAGTTAAATTCTGTTTGAATAAATCTCCAATGTCACTCTACATGGTTTACATCCTGATCCATAGTGTCTGAAACTACAATCCTGGTCATAAAAAGCTTACTTACTAAATAAGTTGGTTTTCTACAATTTTTTATTTGTTTTTTACTTGTAAAACCATTCTTACTAAAGAAAATATTTTAGTTCATAAGATCAAATATTTAATAAATAAAACCAGTCAATATTATTATTTTATTTGTCATTATTTTTCTATAAGTTCATTTTAAAATTTCCTGGTCTGAATCATCTGAAACTCAACAGTTCTAATATCATAGTGCTTCTTCCATAATTTTTGTTGTTTTATTTCATATATCTTACTCATTCTAATTTTAAAAAAGATTTTAAAAATATATGCTAAAAGCATTTCCTGATTAAATAATAGTACCTTTGAAAACTCTATTACAGATTTTTGTTTTAATAAGTTTCTGTCATATGACAATCATTAGTTGTTACTTTATCTTCATAATTAAAGAATATTGATGCATCAAATAATCCATAATTACCCTGGAATCTTGTCTTGCAGTAAAATACAAATTATAATTTTATCCTACAAATGTAATTTACATTATTATTTTCCTAAAAGCCTTACCTAGATTAAATAATCTGAGAATCGTGTCTAATTAGAGAAGTCAGAGATATTGTTCTCCGTTTTATCTTAACAGAGTTCCTATTATATATCCAAGAAATGTATAATGTTATTATTAAACTTAAAACCTTTCAGAAAGTTTTTGTAAATACCTGTGAATAAATATTTTAAAAATAAAACCCACTACTCTGTATAATTATTATGCACCAATAAAACTATTAACTCACTTGCTTGAATGTATACACTTAGCATAACACCTTTATTTGTTGCATTATCTATATGCAAATTATCTATCAGCAAAAATATACTTCCAGATGTAATTATATTATGAAACAAAACATTATCACAGAACATTATTGAGAACTTTTTCAAAATTCGAAAGAAATAAATTTCACATACCATAGTTTCTTTTCTTAGGCCCTTATAAGCCTAGTAACATTGATGAATGGAATATAATCAAAGATACAGAGACAAATCCTCACAATTATAGCCAGCTGTTTTTTGACAAAGGTTTCATAAACATTTGCTGGAGAAAAAAACAGCCTGTTCAACAAATGGCATTGAGAAAATTGGACATTAATATGTAGAAGGATGAAATTAAAACTCTATCTCTCATCCTACAAAATAGTCAACTTAAAATGACCAAAGATCTAGAAATTAGACCATAAACTTTGCAATTACTAGAAGAAAACATAGGAGCAACTCTTCAACATACATGTACTGAGAGTTCCTCAATAAGAACCCGGGAGCTCAGGAAATATAACTGAGAATCAATAAATTGGATGGCAACAAACTAAAAGAAATCTGCATAGCAAAAGCTTCACAATAGAGTGTGAGCCAGGCGTGGTGGCGCATGCTTGTAATCCCAGTACTTGGGAGGCAGAGACCTGAGGATCCCGGTTCATGGCCAGCCTCAGCTACTTAGTAAGGCCTCCGCAACTTAGCAAGACCCTGTTTCAAAATAAAGAATAAAAAAATAGGGCTGGGGGTGTAGATCAGAGGTAGAATGCCCCTGGGTTCGATCCCCAGTACCGCAAAAATAAAATAAAATAAAGAGTGTGAAGAGAGCACATACAGAATGGGAAAATATCTTTACTAGCTACTCCTCTGGTGGACTGATATCAAGAATACACAAAGAACTAAAAAAGACAAAAAACAAAAACAAATAACCCAATGAAGAAAACTGGGCAATCGAACTGAACAGAAACTTCTCATAGGAAGAGATACAAATGACCAACAAATAAATGAAAAAAAAGTTTAACATCCTTAGCAGTCAGAAAAATGAAAATCAAAATTACATGAGATCACGTATCACTCCAATTAGAATGGAAATCATCAAGAATACCAAGAGCAATAAGTGCTGATGAGGATGTGGGGAAATAAAAACCTTATTTTTGTGGTGCTGAGGGTTGAACCCAGGGACATTCTACATTCTATTTTATTTTTTATTTGGAAACAGGGTCTCGGTCAATTGTCAAGAGCCTCACTAAGTTGCTGAGGCTGGCTTAGAACCTGCAATCCTCCTGTCTCAGCCTCTCAAGTACTGGGATTACAGGAATCTTCCACCAAGCCTGGCTCAAAAAATCTCTTATCCACTATAAGTGGGATTGTAAATTAGTACAATAAATTTGGAACTCAGTATGGAGGTTCCTCAAAAGACTAGGAATTGATTCACCATATAACCCAGCTAAACTACTCAGTATATTCCCAAAATAATTAAAGTTATAATACTATATTGATATAATTCTATTGATATATGCACTCCCATGTTGATATCAGCACAATTCTCGTTAGCCAAATCATAAAACCAAACTATGTGTCCATAAACAGATGAATGGATAAAGAAAATGTGGTATAGAGACACAATGGAATTTTACTCAGCCATACAAGTATTACAAAATTATGTTTTTTGCAGGAAAATGAATGGAACTAGAAAATATTATGCTAAGTGAGATAGCCCAGTCTCAGAAATTCAAGGGTTGTATGCTTTCTCTCATACAGAGAGGAAATAGAAAACAAAAGTTACTTCAGATAAATGAAGACAGAGACCAATAGAAATGTGAAAGGGAATTGGGAGAGGGAAGTAGGGAGGGAAAAATAAGCCTTGAGAGAGGGAGCAGTTCAAGTAGTGTTATGTCTTTATGTGATGGTATTAGTAAGATTGTATGTGAGGGAGGAGGGGGGAGTGCATTAGTCAGGGTTCAACAGATCAACAGAATATCAACAGAATTCACAGAATGAAGGGGGAAAAAAAAGTATTTATTAGATTAGCTCACAATGCAGTCCTGAATTTCAACTGCATGTGAAGAGTCAGAGGAATCAGCAGCTGGTCGGGTGGTCTAAGAGCCGGAGCCCCACGATTGAAGCAACCACCAATTCAGTCCAGTCCAAAATGTGAAGACCAGGAAGCTCCTCGGAGGAACGACGGCGAAGCTTCAGTTCGAAGGCTGGAGGCCGAGGATCCAGACGAGAGCAGAAGATCAAGAAGCTCCTCAAGGAAACAGCAAAATTGCAGACTGACGATCTCAAACGAGAGCAGATGCGTTCTCTTCAGGAAGAGTAGCGGCTTCTTCTACGCGGCTTTCTCCTTCTTTTATCCAAGTCCTGCACCTATCAGAACCCTGCTACCCACATTCAGGGCAGGACTTCCGGTTCAATCCACCGTTACACAACCAAAGTCATATGATCTGGGGTGAGTCAAGTTGACAAACCAGACCAACTATTACAGGGAGCTGGGTGGGATGCAGAGAAAAATACACCAAGTTATGTGTGCAAGTATGAATGTATCAGTATGGATCTCACTATGATGTATAATTATGATACACCAATAAAAGTTTAAATAAAGTAAAATAAGTCTAGTAAATTTGTGGACTAGATACTGAATTAGATTGCTGCGATACTAAAAAATACGGTCTTGTATACTGGTTTGTAAATATTCTATAAGTCTATACTTAGATATGTTCAAATGGAAATTTGTGTGTGTTTGTGTGTTTATGCAGTTCCCAGGAAATTTCAATAAAATTTATTCAGCATCCAATAACAAATAAAGGTTAAAAATAAAATAAATCCTTAGCACCGGTCTCCTGGGAAGTTACAGATATTCATATACTCTTTCAGGGATACCTTGAGAGATATTTCATGGCACTTAGCTTATTGACATGAAAACTTCTACATGTTATTAATATGTACAAATGGGACTGTACCCATAATCCTGTTTTAGAAAATAAAGAATTTTATTAGAATAGCATTAGAATATAAGAACAAAATAGAAGTAGAAGAAATTAAAATGGCCCTCATTTTTTTTGCTTTAAAATGAGACTGGAAAGTATAAGTCCAAGGACCAAGATAATTCTTTGAAATTTTTTTCATGTTTCCTTATCGTATATAACATGTATGCACAAGTTATAGATGGTAAGGAAAGGTAGCACAGCCATATTGTGTCTATGGTTCTAATTTTTCACGTGTGTGTGGTACAGCAGATTTAATCCAGGCACATTCTGTCCCCGAGTTGTACCTCCAGGCCTTTTCACATTTTGTTTTGAAACAGTGTCTATCTAAACTATCGCATGCTAGCCTCAAACTGTGATGCCCCTATCTAGCCTCTCAAGTACTGGAATTACAAGCATTCATCACTGCACCAAGTTAGGATCCTTTGTATAAGATAAAACATAAAAATGTTTGAAATATAGGTCAAAGGTATTTGAAAAAGTAAACTACTATACAATTATTAGGTACTATTATACATTGAATATGTTTATTAAAATGTGATACTTTAGGATATGCTTATTTTAATTTTAGAATTATTCCACAATGACAAAATACTCTGCATACATTGTTGGAATAAAACTAGTAGCTAGTTACTAGTTTGCTAATAAGTAAACACAAATTTGTTAATATTTGTTACCAAATTTTTAGTATGTTTAAATTTTGATGAAAATATATGGAATTTTCAAAAATAAAAAGCACAGAATTAATGATCTCTGACATTTATTCCTCATATGTCTTAAGCCCCCAAAAAAATTTTCTCAGAGTCATGTTGCCATGGTGATGCTCTATACAATTATAGACATAGAGAAATTGAGACATCTTATTTTGGTGGTATTGTAGAATTACTTAAAGTATGGGCATTTGGAAACTATTTGATAGACTTCAGCCAGTATTACTTTTGGAACAAGGTATGATGTTGCAAATAAGGTTAAAAGAAAAATACTAATATAGGAGCTATATTTACTAGTTCTGAGAAGAATGCCATTTGTATTCTGATGGGGATTGTATTGAATCTGCAGATTATTTTGGCAATATGGCCATTTGATAATATTTCTGCCTATCAAAAAATGAGAGATCTTTCTGTCTTCCTTTTTTTAATTGGTGCATTGTCATCATACATCTTGATGGGTTTCAGAGTGATAAAAGTATACATGCACACAACAGTCAATTAGCCTTCTCTATCTTCTAATGTATTTAATATCTTCCTTTAGTGTTCTGCAATTTTCATTTTGAAAGTCTTTTTCCTCATTGGTTAGATTTATTTGTAGGTACTTTTTTAAGATAATTGTGAATGGGATTGTTTTCCTGAGTTCATTTTTAGTGGATTCACTGTTGTTATATGGAAAAACGATTGATTTTTGCATGTAAATTTTGTATTCAGCTTCTCTGCTGAATTTGTTTATAAGCTCCAGAAGTCTTCTGGTGGAGTTGTTTTGGGTATTCTAAGTATAGGATCATGTTGTTTGCTAACAAAGATAATTTTACTTCTTTTTCTATATATGTTATAGTTACAGAATGTCCCTTGAAGAGCTCATAAATTGGTGTTCAGAGTTGATGTAATTGAGTCATGAGGATTGTAATCTCATCATTAGATACATCCATTATGATGAATTCATCTGGGTGGTAGCCTAGGCTGGTGGGTGTGGCTGGAGAAGGTGGATCCCAGGGGATGTGGCCTTAGGGGTTGTGCTTGTGTCTTGGAATGCCCTTACTTGCTGGTACTCTATGCATCTGACCTCTGTGATGTAAGGAACAGAGCTCCTGTGCTCTCCTTATCTCAACTTCCCATCACCATGGACTGAACTTCATAGACTCTGGCCTCACATGGACTGAACCCACATATTCTCCAAGAAACTGTGAGCAAATAGATCTTCCTTCCTCTAAATTCTCTGGTCAAATCTCTTAGATTAGAGCAGTAGAAATGTTGACCAAGACTGTATCCCATTAATTTCCTTCTCTTGCACAATTGCTGGCTAAAATTTCAAATATGATATCAAATAGGAGTTGTGATATTCTTGTTTTATTCTTGATTTTAGAGAAAATGCTTTCAGTTGTTTTTCCTGTTTGGTACGAGTTTGGCTTTGGACTTACCATATACTACTTTTATGATGAGGCAAGTTTCTTCCATTCCTAATCTCTTCAGTTTTTAACATAAATGGGTGTTAAATTTTGGTGAATTATTTTCCTACATCTATTGAGATGATCATATGATTTTTGTCCTTAATCCTATTTGTATGATAAGTTATTTATTGATTTGTCTATGTTGAATCCACCTTGCAATCCTGAAATGAAACCAAATGGGTCATGGTGTGTCTTCTTGATGTTATTTTGAATATGAATTGCTATTTTTATTAAGAATATTTGCATCTATATTAATCTGGGATATTTGTCAATAGTTTTCTTTTCTTGATATGTTCTTACTCAGTTTTGATATCAGGGTGACATTGGTTTTATAGAATAAATTGACAATATTCACCAAATTCTATTTCATTGCATAATTTGAACAGAATTAGAATTTGTTTCTCTTAAAAGGTGTGGAAGAATTCATCTAGGAATCCATCTGGTCCGAGGCTTTTCATCATTGGAAAGCTTTTTATTACTGCTTCAATATTGTTGCTTGCTATTGGACTGTTTAGGTTTTCCATATGCTCTTAGTTCAATTTAGGTAGGTTGTAGCAAAAAATTGTCTTAAAATTCATATGGCTGAACTAAATACCAGAATAACTAACACAATTCTGAGCAATAAGAATAATGCTGGAGACATAACAATACCAAGGAGATTGGGTGATGGCAACAGTTCAAATAATGCTATGTATATATTAAAAATGATCAACAGCAATCTCAATAACATGTACGAGAAAGGGGGAGGAGTGGAGTGGGATTCAGAGGGAAACACATGATGTGCTATGTGCATTTTTGTTCCTATTACTCTACACTTCATTATGATATATAATTACAATGCACCAATATTACCAAGTTACATTTCTTCTAAAAAGAAATACAGAGGTTACACATACTTTATTCTTCAGCATTTAAAATCTTTATTCTTTCATTTGTAAAAAATATACTATAGAGCTACAGAAACAAAAACAACATGGTGTTGACATAAAAACAGAATCATAGACCAGTTGGAAAAGAATAGAAATAAATCCACACAATTAAAAACACCTGATTCTTGACCAAGTTTCAAAAAACATACACTGAAAAAAAGACAACCTTTTTAACAAATTATGCCAGGAAAACTGAATATTTACAGATAGAAGAATGAAACTAGATCCCTATAACTCACCCTGCTTGAAAGTCAATGCAAAACAGACCAAAGACCTAGGAATTAGACCAGACACTTTGCAATTACTAGAAGAAAACATACTATCAATTCTTCAAAACATAGGCACAAGAAGCAACTTCCTCAATAAGACACCTAAGCTTAGGAAATCAGCCAGACTCAGAAAATCAATAGTTATATGTTTTCTCTCATGTGAACACTAGAGAAGAAAGATCTTGTAAAAATGAGGGCAGAGAACAGCGAAGTAGTAGAAGGGCATCAAATTAAAAAGCTTCTGCACAGAAAAAGGAAATAACAGTATAAAGAGAAAGCCTGAAGAATGGGAGAAATTTTTTTCTAGTTACTCCTCTGACAGAGAATTAATATCTTGAATATAAAAAGAACAAAAATCTTAACACCAAAAAATAAATAGCCCAATAAAAATGGGCAAAAGAACTAATAACATATTCCTTAAAGAAGAAATACAAATGACCAACATATATGTGAAAAAAATGTTTAACATCCTGACAATCAGGAAAATATAAATCAAAAGTATACGTAGACTCCATTTATTTTCATTTATAATGACAAGCATCAGGAATATAAACAGTAATAAATGCTGATGAGGATGTGTGGAAATAGCAACTCTTTACACTTTTGGTGGGATTATAAATTAGCACAACCACTATGGAAATCAATATGGAGATTCCTCAAAACAAAGGAATGGAACGACCATATGACCCACCTGTAGCACTCCTCAGTATTTTTCCAAAAGAATTAAAGTTATACTACTAAAGAGATACATGTACCTCCCTGTTCATAGCAGCACAATCACATTAGCCAAATTATGGAACCAACCAAGGTGTTTATTAACAGATGAATGGATAAATAAAGTGTGGCATATACACACAATGGAAGTTTACTCAGCCATAAAGAACAAAATCATGTCACTTGTAGGAAAATGGGGGAGGGGGTTAAAAAACAACATACTAAGTGAAATCAGCCAGACTCAGAAAATCGATAGTCATATGTTTTCTCTTATGTGGACACTAGAGAAAAAAAGAGATCTTGTGACAGTGAGGGCAGAGAACAGTAAAGTAGTAGAAGGGGATCTAAGATGAGGAGGGATGAGGGAGGAGGGAAGGTACTGGGGAATGAGAGGAAAATATACCAAATAATGTTATGTGCAAATATGAACTTATCACTATGTATCTCACTATTGTGTACAATTACAATGTACCAATAAAAAATTTTAAAACTTTTAAAAATGAAAGTAAAAAGAAAAGCTATATTTAGATACTATTGGTTTCAATTTGAAACTTCCAGTTCTTAGAATGACAACATTAAACAGTAATGAAACTTACAAAGTAAATCATTGCTTCATAACAGAAACTTTTTAACAAAATTTAGCCTTAGGCTAACCTTTGCTTTTGAGACAGTGCCATGTACGTGGAATTTTGCATGGGTATCTCAAAGCACAAAAACTTTAACCTATATTTGAATAGACATTTAAAACTTTTTAGATATAAAAATTGAGGAAATTTTTCTTTCATATTACTTTTCTAGACTTTGTATAATACTATGTGGATTAAAAAGGAAAAAAATAACAAAAATGAAAACCCTGTTCCATGTGAGTGAAATAAAATAAAGATTCATAATCTCAAGCACTATTCTCCTTTGGATACAGTAATAGTCTCAGATAAAATGTAGTTTAATATCTTTAATGAAAGGTCAGGTGACAACCAGTTACAGTGGTATAAACCTGTAATGCCAGGGACTGGGGAGACCAATGCAAGGGGGTTGCAATTTAGAGGCCAGCAAAAGCAACTCTGAGAATTTGTCTTAAAACATTTTTAAAGTGGACAGATGGGGTATAATTTAGTTGTTGAGCCCCCCCCCATGCAGTAAATTCCCAGTACCTAAAAAAATGAAATAAAAAAGTCAGGTGACAGTCGATAATTTGTAATGTTTTGTCTCTTTGATTTTAGATAAGGTGAATTTGTTAAGAATTTTTATGAAAAGTGATTCATAAAAATATATTAAATAATATGTTTAATTTTGTAATTAAATAAATTACATAAATTTTGCAAATAAATAAATTATTTTCTATTTTAATTTGTTTTATTATTAAAAACAAATTTTTATTCTGTTTAGTGTATATTGATAGATACAT
>PVJS01017179.1:0-36502 GCA_004027185.1 Glis glis | reverse complement strand
TTCACCCCCCCATCCCCGTGAGCAATCCCAAGAACTTTGTCAAACTCGGAGCCAAAGTTACACCGCGCCCCCCTCCCGCCGGCTCCCGGAACGGCGACTCCCTGCCGCGGGGGGCGGGGCGGGGACAGCGCGTCCCTGCCAGCGCCCCCCGCCGCCGCCGCCGCCGCGGAGCCCACCCCGCCGTGCGCCCCCCGCCGGGCCCTACCTCCAGAGCTTGCCCAGCGTCTTGCTGAGCTCGGCGTTGTGCAGGTGCGGGTACTGGTCCGCCAGCTTCCTGCGCGCCGCCTGCGCCCACACCATGAAGGCGTTCATGGGCCGCTTGACGTGCGGCTTGTTCTTGCTGGAGCCGTTGACGCGCACGGGCATGGGCACCAGCGTCCAGTCGTAGCCCTTGAGCACCTGGCTGACCGCCTCGCGGATGCACACGGGGAACTTGTCCTCCTCGCTCTCCTTCTTCAGGTCCGGCTCGCCTTTGGGGAACGTGTTCTCCTGGGGCCGCGTGTTCTCGGTGTCGGAGCCCGAGCCCGATGGGCAGGGCGAGCCCGCCGAGTCCTCGGACATGGTGGGGCTGGGGGCGCTGGACAGGCCCTTCTCCTGCTCGTCGGTCATCTTCATGAAGGGGTCCAGGAGATTCATACGCGGGCCCGGGGCAGGGGGCGGGTGGCCGGGAAAGGCGAGAAGCCGCGGCGGCTCGGGGACTCGAGGCGCGCGCTCCTCTCCTCTCGGCTGCCCGGACGCGGACGCGGAGCGAGCGGCTCCCGGGGAGGCTGGCGCGTCGCCGGGCTGCGTCGGCGAGCACTTAGCCAGGCGCTGGGTGGCCGATCCCCAGCTGCCCGCTCCAAATGGGGAAGGCGAGTTGGAGAGGAGGAAGAGGAGGAGGGGAAGAAAGCGCCAAAGTGGGGGTACTGGCACCCCTTTTTCTCTTCGCCTCCTTGCAAAGAAAAGTTCCCGGAGTGAAACTGGCCAAGTCGCCGCGCCACTGAAGTTTCCCGTCACTTTTGAGCTCCGCTCTCGGCTCTCGGACTCCCAGCCCAGGGACTCTTTAATAAATACTCCGCCCTCACCTTAGAGACGCCCGGCCAATCACAGCAACGCAGTCCCGGGGCTGGCAAGCAGCTGATTGGACCGGATTTTGGAGAGGGAGGAGGATGGTGGCACAGGGCTGGGTGACGAGACAGGAGGGGCGGAGAGGGGAGGGGACGGGAGCGCAGCCCAAGGGTGGAGGGTCGGGTGGGGGCAGGGGGGCGCTGTGGGGAAGGCGGGGGACCCGGGACGTCCAAGTGTGTAAGTTTGCCGTTCTCTCGGAATGTCAGAATGCTGGTACCGTCTCCGCGCGAATCTGTGCGTGTGCGTGTGTGTGTGTGTGTGTGTGTGTGTGTGTGTGTGTGTAGACTAGGATCTACTCCCACCCCGACATTTCTTTTCTCAGCTTTCTCCGCAGTCCCGGGGACTTAGCTGAAGTTTGCAGGAGTCGAAACACAGCCGCTCCTAAAATGCGTCGTAGCGCAGTCTTTGCGCCCGGAGCCTGCTCGCTTTCCAAAGTGTTTAGAAACGGGTCTTGGTGACTCAACGCCCGCTGTTCCTTCGTAATAATCCATATACATAGATTAACACGCTCTGGTTCGCCGGGGCTGCTGCGGCTAGTCGGGGTTCTGCTGCGCTCTTTGCAAAGCTCATCAATGAAAACCCAAGCTCCGTTCCCCCGGGAAGGCTCTGGAGGCGGCGGCGGTGGCGGCACGGTAGCCCCGCGCGCGCTCTCGGAGCCGTCCCGCGCGCCGCAGCGACCTTGAACTCTGACAAGTCCTTCTCTGGTCCCCCTCACCTCGGCCCCCCCCCCCACCGATGCCTCCCAGTGACAGGGTTACTGCTTTGACGTTCAGCATTTTTGCTCGGGTCTGAGTTGGGAGTTGCCGCTGGAAAGAAGTTTGCAAACTGCTCTGGCTTGCAGGTCGAACTTTGCGAATGTGGCGAAGGCCGAGGCCGGTCACTTGTAAAAGTCCAAATGGGGCACCGCCGCGGATAAAAACAGTCTACCCTGGCCGAGCCGTGCAGCTCGCCCGCCGTTCGGCCTCTTGTACAGTACACCCGGAGGTGGTGGTGGTGGTGGTGTGTGTGTGGGGGAGCCAGTCCTTCAGACTTTAGTCGCCAACTTTCAGACCCGCACACAGGTGGGAGTTCCGAGGGAGGCCGTGGAGGTGTCTGATGCATTTCAAGTGTTATTTGAGCACAACTCTCGTGTTTATGCGAACTCTGAGAGGCAAGGTTAGGTGAGTGCGGACTAGTTATCTGTTTTGGAAAAGAAGAAAAATCTTAGTCGCCTGCAGGTCACATGCCTTCAGGATCCCAAATAAACGTACGATGGTGGCAAAACTCTTTATTTTTTAACCTCCCCCCCCCACTTCTGGCTCTTGCAAAAATCGCCTTGAATTAAATTACTGATATTGTGGATCAGCCCGCATCATATCAAAGACAATCCCCCGCCCCCAATTTGCCAACTGCAGACACTGTTACAAAATTTAAACGAATGTTTTATTTGAGTGTTTTTTAAAAAAAATTCTCGTTTTTTCTTTCTTTTTTTTGTTCCAAAGTTGACATTTCTTATAGGAAATAGAACTTTCTTTAAGGTAGTAAGTCACAACCCTGTTCAACGGGATTTTCTTTTTAAACGAATGTAACTCATTCACATTGGATGTCTCCAGTACCCTACGGCTTAAGAGTTTAAGAGACCTGAAAACAATAGCCTTATATTCATAGTTCTATGATTTCTCGCGGAAAATATACCGCAGCATGGTCTTTTCTTGGGGGGAAAAAAGTCCGCTTAGTGTGGACATAACTTCGGGAGGGAGCATTTATGTAACTGTGTGTTTCGCAGACACCTGATCCAGGGGCAGTTGTTTTAACCAAGGGATCTAGACTTAGTTGCATTTTATTGTAATTACCACGTTTATTGTCATAAAGGCAGTGAAAACGACTGTGACTTTTAGATATTTTGGAATATTTCACTAAATGTTTGTCGGTAGATCCGCACATGCATAAATATATTTTAATACAATTATGTACTAAGAGATGTAATGCATAGAAGCATTTAAACCACGAAACCATGGTGCTTTATACATTTTCTGCCCTTCTGATGCAAGCATTTTTTTGTGTGTTCTTGTATCTTTTTTTGAAAACTGTATAAACAGTCCACTTAAAAAGGGACTGCAGTTTTCAGCTGAATCCAGAGGGGGCGCCAAAAGCTCAGAAACTGTAACTCAGAGAAATTGCGGGTCAACGGTGGCGGGGCTGGGGGAGGGTGGTGGTGGTGGTGATGGTGGCGTGTTCCACTCAATCAGGACTGCTTTGAGCTGAGATTTATCTCTGCAGGAATCCCTACGCGATATTCCCTCTTGTGTAGGTCCACCTCTGGACAGCATAGTTAGGGAAACTTGGGAGGTGTGTGTCAATAGGGCACGGGGCAGGGGGAGCACCTGAGATGCCTGGCTTTTTAATTCTGTGCAGAAATGGGAAACTGAAGTCCCTAGAAGGTCCCTTGTCTCCCAGGTACCCGAAGTTGCCCGGCGTCGTGCCAACATCAGACCAAGTCTGGTGCGTGGGCACCGTCAATTGTCAATTCAAATCGGCTTTCTTTAGCAGTCTCTGGTGCCCACTCCCTCATTTCTACTAAGGATCCTTTCTCCTCCCTTGCCCGGGAAGATGCTCCCAGTCCCCAGCCAGTCAGAGGACCTCAACCTTCTGGGCTGAGATCGAAAGAAACCCGCCCTTGATGTTCAGGTGACAGATCGGGAAACTGAGGCAGTTGGCCCGAGCATTCTGCCCAAAGCGAAGCGCGCCGGGGTCCTCAATCTCATAGGGATAAGCCAGGGAGAGAGGGTGCAGGTCAAGACACGTGGCAGGCGACGAATGGCCTTTTGCAACTTTCGAGACCCGCTTTCGGTTACCGGTTCTCCCCCTAAGCGCCTCGAGGTCTGCCGCCAGGACCGGAGACGCAGAGGTGCGAGTGCATCCCAAGGGGGGACCTTAAGAAAGCGAGGTCTGGGATACCCCCCTTTTCCCTCTTGCAGCGTCCGGGCCGGCGCCGGGCTCAATTTCCCCAGCGGGGGCCGCCAGTCTCCCCTCCTCTTACACGCGCGAGCGGAGACGGAGCCCGGAGCTGGCGCGGGGCGAGTTTCGCGGGCTCTGGCGCTTTGCAAACACAGCGTGCTGGAGGCAGGCGGGCATCTATCTCCGGGTGGGGGGTGAGGGCAGATGGGTTCCTCTTACCTGGGAGGGGGAATTAAGGACCTCAACTCCCTACCCCAAATACTTTAGCAAAAGTGGGGGACAGTGCCCAAATCCGCTTTTAAGAGGGACACGCATCCTAGGAAGAGTTTGGCGCCGGTGAGCCCTTGGGTCCGGCAACAGCCTCAGCCTGGCGCAGAGCCCTGTGGTCTATAGAGATGTTCAGTGGAGCGGGGACCCCGACTCTCTTGTAGTTTCCCGGGCGGGTCCCCTTAAGGTAATCCTGCAAGACCTCAGTCCCTCGCGGGGACACGCAGGTCCCCACGCCCGGGGCTCCTAGCTGCTCTCCCCGCTCCTCCGTAATTAGTACTTTTCGCTGGACGTGGAGAGTGTCTTTTGCTTTTCACGCCGGACACGAGGGAGTTTGCTTTGGAAGGGAGAGGCAGGTAACCCCGAGTCCTAGGACCGGCTTCTGACTAGACCGCGACAGCCAAAGGAAAAGGAAAGTAGGAGATTGCTTTGTAGGTGCGCAATAATAAATATCGGGACAAATGTGACCTTTGGACATTTGGCCCCAGTGCAGTGTGTGTATGCCCCAGCTCAGCGCCAGACCTCTTAGCAACCCTTTCCCTATGCGCCTTCCAGTGTAGAGTCCTATAAATGGATGTCTCCCCAAACAGGCTTTGTAAATTGGGAGATTGACTGACAGTGTGTTACCCAGGACTGGATAATTCAGACCCCTACCCCCAAAAAAAACCTAAAGGCCAGGAGGGGTATTTTAGTTTTTCTCCCCTTTTCTGTTTTCCAAGAGAAAAAAAGTTAAACTGGATGGGAGGTGTTGGGTGAGGGGTGTGGATCGCCAATCTGCTTGGTGTTTTGGCTAGGTCGTGGAGTATGGGTGGCTGTAACCCAGCAGGCCTCCCCCCCCCCCCCGGGGGCCAGGACCCCAGCCAAAGCAAGAGACAGGAGAAGCTGGCTGGTGTGGAGTGGCAGAGCCTCCCAGCAGAGAAGGAGGAGTAGAGCAGGGAGGCCTGATTCCAAAGGGACTGTGCTTTTTCATCCTCGGTTTCCCCAAAATATCTATCTTGAGAGGTGGTAGTAGGGAGCCCTGTGTCCTGTGGATTCCCTCCTGGCTTCCCTAAAACGTCCTGCGGTGAATTCCCTAGGCCAAATCCTCCCCCCACACTGCCCACCCCAGCTTTCCTCTTTTTAGCTGAAGGTGTTCTTGCCTTGCGGATTTAAAAATAAAAATAAAGCAAGCGCTTCAGGGAGCAGCGCCTTTGGGCGAGCCAGGGACCTAGCTTCAGCCCCAGGAGTTTCCTCTAGCATTTTGCAGATTCTAGTGGATACCTCCTCTTCCCCTCCCACCTCCTTTCCGTGTCGGGGTTTTGAGCCCCAGGAAGGACACTGGTCAAGAGAGCTGAAATTCTCAGGGCAGTTTCAATGGGTTTCCCTAGGGGAGGGCGATCCTCTATAGCGATGATGATTTCATTACAGCCTGGAGGGCACAAGGCAGCTCTCCCCTCCTAAGATGCCCATTTGATTGTGATTATTTCGGATCTCCATCAATCGGGGACAGTGTCGCCACCAAACCACTGGAAAGGATGTGCTTTTAGGATAACCATTTCCAAGGTAAACTGTTAGAAGTAAGGGGTGCTATCTTTTCTGTCTCAGCAGGACGCGGGGAGCCTCCAGGGCAGATCCCTTTTCCGGGGTTTTCTTCAATGCACAGTTTCACCCCGCCAAGCTGAGCGTCCTTTTGAAGCATGCTGGGTGTCGCTTTGGTTTCAGAGGGGGGCGTGAGTGAGATTCCGGGGCAGAAAGAAGTGCCAGGCTATGTTGGCAGCACCCTCTCCCGCCGCCTCCAAGATCCTCCTGTCCCGAGGGCCTGGGGAAGGCTTCATAAGGTCTTGAAGTCAGTCCTCAATTTTCAAGCTTCTGCAAGAGTGAGGTCATACAGCTGCGGGCTCCCAGGCCCCCAAGGGAGCTGCTTTGACGTCACAAAATGTGCGAGGGCGCGAGGGGGTGTAGGAGGACCAAGGCCTCCTTATACAAACCTGCTGGGGCTCCCGAGAGTTGGGGCTCCAAGGAACTTGGGCCCCTGTTGGATTTCCTGCCTCGTCATTGTTTATTTCAAATATCTTTCGGGGTGCCTGTCACCTTCTGCTGGCTGTGGGGAAAGTTAGGCTGCATTATTAGAATTCCCTTGCCTGCAGGGAAGTGGACACAGGGGCGACTTCCATCTCTCCTGGCCCCAGAGCCCCATCAGGGATTTCTGGGAAAGCTGACATTTTTTTTCTTTAATATTATTATTTTTTTCTTCTGTGGATGTTGTCCTTCTCCCCCGGCCTGCCTTTTCTCTCACTGATGTAAAAGGAGGAATGAATTCTTAAATGCCACCTTTCCTTCCCTGCGTCTGCTTTTTGGGATTGATCATGAAATTTGGACTGGAAAGTAGTGACAGGGTTTTTTTTGCCCCCCCCCCAATCATTAAGGCCCAGAAAGTCTCACAGTGTCCCTGTCACTCTCTTTAGGACAAAATGCGTGTACATCCAAAGGGAGAGGGGGCAGATGGTTTTCTTCTGAGATCCAGTGCTGGGACTTGCTTCTGTCCCCCCATTCCCAGGCTAGCTGCACCAGGAGGGAACACTTGACAGAACACAGTCACCAAGCACTGCTGTTGACAGACACTTCTCTTTGGGGTGCCACCGAAACCCACAAAGCGATCAACTTCCGTCTGTGAAGGAGGACTGTCTTAGTCTCATCTGCCTTAATATCCACGTGCAAAGCAGAGACAGATAAGCAGTTACCTGTATAATATAGGGGTAGGATCGCTATGGATTGAAGTATCTGGGCATCGAATCTTTCCCTTAATACCCACTCTCTTGGATGAGTGGAGACTTCCCGAGGGTGGGATGTTTTCCTAGGCAGCCAGGAGGGAAGGTGGATTGGACTGAGGGTTGCTATCTCTCCTAGGAGAGGAAGATGGGATGGGTGGACTCCACTCTGACATTCACCCCATTTCTCCAGGCTCTACTTCCTTCCAGGGGGGCCTCTCTCCAGAGACTCCCAGGGAGCCCCAAATAGAGCTTGAGTTGGATCACCAACTCTACTAAACATATGCAGTATCCAGGGCAGCAACCGTGTGGCTGCTGGTGTTTGCAAATTTGCAAGGCATGGTCAACCACAAAGCTGAGGGGGAACTGGGAAAGCGGGGCAGAGAGCAGTGTGCTGTAGATGAAGGAGTAGAGTTCTGGGTAGAGGAAGTACAACATAGTAGAAGGGTCGCCATGTTCTCTCCATCCTACCTGCCTCTCGTTCCTTCATTGTCTTTTTCTCAGTTAGCCCAACATGAAACCATTCTCTTTCCCAAATCAATCAACCCTGGCTATTTCTCGAGGGCTTACTGTGTATTGGAACCTCCAAAGGGGACAGTATTTGGTCTGCTGTTACATTATCTTCAGGTCTGGCTTCCCTCGGAATTCAGCCTCTGTCCGCCTGTCTTTGGTTTGACCCTCTCTCTGGGCTCAGCCTGTTTTTTTTTTTTTTGCGGTACTGGGGATTGAACCCAGGGGATTTCTACCTCTGAGCTACACCCCCGGCCCTATTTTTTATACTTTATTTTGAAACTGGGTCTCACGAAGTTGCGGAGGGCCTTACTAAGTAGCTGAGACTGGCCGCGAACCCGGATCCTCCAGTCTCCGCCTCCCAAGTACTGGGGTTACAAGCGTGAGCCACCACACCCGGCTGGGCTCAGCCTGTTCTGAGAGACTCTTTCTCCACCTCAGTCCTGGAATCTCCTCTTCTGTCCTGGAAAGAGGTCATGGATCACAGAGAAATGCCTCCCCTCCTCACGGCCCCCTGCAGACACTGAGGAACAGACAAAGGACAAGGGAGGAGCAGTCCCCAAACTCTGGGCTCCCTAGCAGCCTCCCCCATCTTCCTCCTCCGGCCCTGGTGATACTCTACAGCTCTTTGAGCCATCGTCTCCCCTCCACCCCCTTCCTGGTCCAAGCCCAGAAATGCCTTGTAGTGTGTGGTTTGCTTCACTCTCTGTTTGAGGGGGCATCTGCCAACCAGCACAGGGGTGATGACAGTTTCCACATGATTTTCCAAAAGCAAAGAAATCTTCTGTGGGAGGTGGGAATGGCATTGGCCAGACGCTGAGCGGGCTGAGCACTATGGTTCCGGAAGAGGCCCAGGAAGGTGGAGCTTCTTAAGGTTCAGGGATTTCTTCATAGATTCTGCCTAAAGCAAAAGTCCCCGGGTCGCTTTGGATTTCCCCGGCACTGGGATGGTTCTCAGGGTTGGGACTGTCCTCTAGGAACTTGGGTCTGAGGACAGCAGGGCCTCAGGGGGATATCCGTGGGGCATCTGTGTCCTAGTTCACCATCCCTGGCTTCACAGGGCCTGAGGCCTCTTTCAGCCAGGCCCGCGCCAAGAGGGCTATGGGGTTTAGGCAGAGACAGAGTGACAGTCACCCAGCCTCTTCCTCTGTCTCTGGGCTGCCTGGCCCCAATTTCAGTTCTGCCCAAGGCACTTTGATTTTTAGTCCGGCAAACTAGGAAGTGGGGGGGTGAAGCTGCCTTTGAGACTTAAGAATGTGCTCAGCCGGGCATGGTTGGCGCACACTTTGTCATCTCAGTCTTTGGGAGGCTGAGACAGGAGGATGGCAGGTTTGCGGCCAGCCTCAGCTACTTAGTGAGGCCCTCTGCAATGTAGTGAGATCCTGTTTCAAAATAAAGAATAAAAAATAGGGCTGGGGGTGGAGCTTGGAGGTAGAACGCCCCTGGGTTCAATCCCCAGTATCGCAACAACAACAACAAAAAATGTGTTTGGAGACAGATTAGTTTCTCTTCTGATTCTGAAAACCCCTGACTTGATGTACTGACTTACTCCCCATCTTTCTGGGTTTCTTTTGTCACGTCCGAGGGGGGTGCCCTTGCAATCTTTTTCTGGGAGCAGGATCTCTCCCAGGTCAGAGCTGCCCTCACCTGCTGTTTTCTTGGGAGAGATGTGAGACTTATTCAGACTATTGAGTAAATGGCTGTTAAGCCAGCCATACCTCAACGGAGTACATTGATCCAGTTCAGATGCTGAGCCCTCTATGAACACTTGGGGACTCCTCAGCCAAAGAGCTTCCTTTGCCCTCTCTGTGTTCGTATCCCATGTCGTTGGGGCCTTTCGTGCGCTGTCCTTTGTCCTGTGGGAGTGTCTGTTCACCACTCACGGGATCTCTTTGAAGACAAACTCATAACGTTATCCTGGCTGTGCCCTCGGTCTATGTGCTGAATAGATTTTGCTGGATGAGTGTTCTCTGAGGGAACGGATGCCAAAATTTAGCCAAAGCAATGAATACCTAGTGGTAGGATTTTAGCCTTTGGCACATAGTGGTACATTTTGGCCAGTTCATGGAATAGCCTGTGTTTCCCCGATGGCTGCCCTTGCATGTCACTTAGACACGGAGCCTTCTGGATTGGCCGCCTATGCGTGTCGCTTAGACACGGAGCCTTCTGGATTGGCCGCCTATGCGTGTCGCTTAGACACGGAGCCTTCTAGATTGGCCGCCTATGCATGTCACTTAGACACGGAGCCTTCTGGATTGGCCGCCTATGCGTGTCGCTTAGACACGGAGCCTTCTAGATTGGCCGCCTATGCATGTCGCTTAGACACGGAGCCTTCTGGATTGGCCGCCTATGCATGTCGCTTAGACACGGAGCCTTCTGGATTGGCCGCCTATGCGTGTCGCTTAGACACGGAGCCTTCTGGATTGGCTGCCTATGCATGTCACTTAGACACGGAGCCTTCTAGATTTCCTACCTCTGCCATCTTTCTAGAAGAGAGAGTGTTGGAGACACTCCTTCAGAGAATATTTAGAGTGATGGATATATAAAGCTTTCAGATTTCAGTCTTTAGTCATTTTTGGCCTGGATTTACAGGTTCTGAGAAAACAATCAAACCACAAACTGGAATCATTATTAACACATCAAAACTTCTAAAACCCCCAGAACTTGCTACCTAAATATGCAATGATAATAAATGTTTTTTTTTTTCCTTTCCTGGTTTTCTCACTTGCTTTGCTATGTGCAGCCACGGGTCCTGCCTCGGCTGAGCCCCGGCAGTGGGGGGGCTGGCTGGTGGATGAGTGAGGGGTGGGGAGGGTTGGGGGGCTGGTGCCTGGGAGACAATTCCGAGCCCGCCTTTCTCCGCAGCTCCTCTGGGGAAGGCGTTTTCTTCTTTCTGCAAAGGGCACTGCTGTTTATTTGGAGAACAGTGGGGATGGAATTAGCGGGTGTCATGTGGGCTGCACGTGCGGGGCTGCAGCTACCTGAAATCTGTAGGCTAATCACTCCCAGATGGCCCCAGGGACTGCAGTCCCCAGGGCCCCAGAAGCACAAACCCCTCCCCACCCCCTCCAAGGGAAAACGAAAATGGAAGAAGTCTACAGGGGCACGTGGCATCTGAACTTTAGCAGCTTGTGATACTACGGTACCTATAGCCCTACATCCTCCCCAACCCCAGGCATTCCCAAACCCAAATCGCCCATCTCTACTCCTGACACTAATCCAACCTGTGATTTATTTGGGAGAAGGAGGAGGAGGAGAAGGAAGAAACAGAAGAAAATAAGGAATAAGAGGAACAGGGAAACGCTGGCTTCAGGAGCTATTATTACATGGCTGGGAGTGGGGTGGCATGGGTGGAGTTTATTCCAACAGTATTCATTTCGTTAGTAGATGTGAAAAACACCCTAGCTTTTTGCTGCTTCTGACAGATGTGTGGCTCATTCGGGTGGGACCATGCGGGGAGGGATCAAGGTCAGGGATTCTCTTCTACCTCATCCACAGGCAGCCAGTTCATGTAGCCAATGTGAGGTGGAAGCTCGGGGAGGAGAAGCTCTGGGCTTGGTCTCAGTGTGCTTGGAGCCTGTATTCTTCCTGTTTTGTCCACTTCTACTCATGCTGTGGCCTCTGTCCCTCTCCTGCCATGAACAGCTTTTGCCTGGACTCACATCTCATAGCTCCCTGCAGCTCCTCCTGAATCCATCCATCCATGCGCCATGGAATCCTTCCCATCAGGGAATCCCAGGAGCACGCACACATGCGCACCTCTCGAAAACACACATATCGCCTGGTGTGGTGGCCCACGCCTGTAATCCCAGCACTTGGGAGGCTGAGACAGGAGGATCGCAGGTTTGAGGCTAGCCTCAGCAATCTAGTGAGGCCCCCAGCAACTTAGTGAGACCCTGTTTCAAAAATAAAATAAAATAGGGCTGGGGGTGTAGCTCAGAGGTAGGAGTCCCCTGGGTTCAATCCCAGTAACACACACACACACACACACACACACACACACACACACAGTGTGAGTGTGGCCAGACATCGTGGTGTATGCCTGTAATTCCAATACTTGGGAAGCTGAGACAGGAGGATCATAGGTTTGAGGCCAGCCTCAGCAATTTAGTGAGGCTTTCCACAACTTAGTGAGATTCTGTTTCAAAATAAAAATAAAAAGAGCTGAGGATGTAGCTCAGAGGTAGAATGCCCCTGGGTTCAGTCCCCAGTACAACAACAACAACAAAAATAAAACACCAACAACAAAAAATGAAACAATAACAAAATACAAAATTCCCCAACAAACAAAAACCCCACACCTCTTCCTTTGCCCTCATGCCTTCTCGCCTATTACTGGAAAGAAAAAAAAAGACAATTCCATGTTCATCAATATTCCTTGCTCCGCTTCTGGTTCCCCCTTTGAAGTGGCCCCTTCCATCCACTCCTCCATTTCCTTCCTGATGTCTCCAGGAGGCTGTGAGGGGGAAGAAATTGCCCTCTTTGCTTTTCAAGAAAAGAAACAGAAGCTCTGAAAGGAGCAGGTGGCTGGCTCAAGGTCACACAGCTAATGGGAAAGGCAGATCCCCGAATCCCGCGTCTTTGGGGCCACACCTGCCTCCCCCACGTTCCCAGACACACACAGTTCCACGGGCCTCTTCCTCCAGGCACACGGGCCAGCGAGTCCGAGGCGCCCACTCCTCCACGTTCTTACTGTTCTTTCTGTACTCTGGTTTTTTTTCTGGGTCACATGGGGAGATGGCAACTCTACTCTTTCGCATCTCTGAACTTATCTCCTCCTTTCTCCTCTAATCAGGGCTCGGTTGTCTTTGTCAGGAGGAGCAGAGAACACAGTGTGACTTGAACTGTGGCTCATCTAAGCGTCCTCCCTCTTTTCATGAGAACTGCTTTTGGGTTTGCAGACATGGTGCGTTGGCTACGTTCGTTTGCAGCAATTACTCTATTTCATTTGACTAAGCTGTGTATTGGGATTTCTTCCTTCTCTGCGTTGGGTGGCACCTTATTTTTTTTTTTTTTTTTTTTTTTACCTGGATCAAGGCTGGTCCAGATTTTCAAAATCATTTTACTCTACAAACCTAATATGAAGTGCCACTAGTCCTTTAAACCTGGAAGAGCCCTTATAATTTTGGAAGTGTGAGGGGCCCCACTGTGCCCTGCCCCTTGGGACATGCATTATTAATAACAGGAAACGTTTGCAGAACACTTATGATGTACCTGACCCTCTGCTAAGGGCGTTACCTGGATATATCACCTGGCACTACTTTCCTTCCCCAAAACCTTTTGTGGGAGTTTCTTGTTAATTCCTTCATTTTTACAGATGATAACGAGGTTTAGAGTGATTATTTTGCTTGTCCCAAATCTCCCATCACTAGGCGGGACGGGGCAAAAACCAATGCGTAGAGAGTAATGAAACAAGAAAATAATAGCAGTCAAGTCTTGCACGCTTATGTGCAAAAAGACTACTCCATTAAATATGAGGACCAGTTGGGCTACGCCACTGTCATCTCTATTCTACTTTGGGGAAACTGTATTTGCCCCTGGTCTTGTTTCCTTTGGATTATGGGTTTGGGGGAGCAAAGTCAATCCACATTTGGGGATGTCAGTCCTCAGAGTTTCAATGCAAGAGGATGGACTGGGAGGGAAGGGGCTGCTAAGAATTTCTAACTCTCAGCTGGGCGTGGTAGTGCACGCTTGTAATCCCAGTACTTGGGAGTCTGAGACTAGAGGATCCGGGTTCGCGGCCAGCCTCAGCTACTTAGTGAGGCCCTCCGCAACTTAGTGAGGCCCTGTTTCAAAATAAAGAATAAAAAATAGGGCTGGGGTGTAGCTCGGAGGTAGAATGCCCTTGGGTTCAATCCCCAGTACCACAAAATAAAGAATTTCTGACTCTCAATGGCTGCCTTGCACTTGGCATGAGGCACCAGGTTGTTCCCCCTGGCGCGTGCACCTCCATTGGTTGCAGCTGTTGACTCTTGGATCTCTTCTCCCCATCTGCCTGGACTTCCGATCTGTCCCCTAATGCTGAAGGACTTTGTGGGGGGAAGTCCACATTCTTTTCTTTTTTTTTTTTTTGGTGGTACCGGGGGATTGAACCCAGGGGCATTCTACCTCCAAGCTACACCCCCAGCCCTATTTTATTCTTTATTTTGAAACAGGGTCTCACTAAGTGGCAGAGGGCCTCACTAAGTAGCTGAGGCTGGCCACGAACCCGGATCCTCTGGTCTCAGCCTCCCAAGTACTGGGATTACAAGTGTGCGCCACCACGCCCGGCTCACATTCTTTTTTGGGAGGGATTGAGATTGGAGTTCTCTGGTTCAAACCAGGTCTGAGTGATAGCAGATTTTATTTGTATAGCAAACATGGGCACTTAAAACTCCATCACGCAGCACAGGTTAGAAAGAGGGTTGCTATGCGAGCTTATGGCAAGAGGCAGCCAAAGCCCCGAAGGGTGGTGGGACTTGCTCAAGATCCTGGGGTAGACAGATGTCCCGGGATAATTGACACTCAGGTCCCTGTCCCCTGACTAATCTTGTGTCTTCTCTGCCTTTCTTCAACTGTTTTCTCTGTGGAAGAGCCAGTGTAGAATTCTGCTGGGCTCGGTCTTTTAATTTCTGGCAGTTCTTCTTGCGTAATGGGTTGGAAAATGGACAAGGTAAGATGAAGGCGATTGGTAAGGACTGTCTCCAGAGAATACAGCGGGCCCTCCACAGCTGCAGCTTCCACATAAACCAACCACACACTGAAAGTATTAGAAAAAAAAATTGCATCTGTATCGAACATGTGTAGACTTTTCTCATCCTGATTCCCCGAACACTGTAAGAACTATTTACATAGCATTTACAACGTGTTAGGTATTATAAGTGATAGAGAGATGAGGATGTGGGTGGGTTCTGTGCAAACATCACATCATTTTGTATAAGGGAGTGGGACCTCTGTGGAGTTTGGCATTTGTGGGGTCCTGGAATGGATTCCCAATGGGTACAGAGGGAGGACTATGGATAGGTTGAGGGTGGGCGATGACACAGCTCAGTTAGTTCAGTAGCACAATTTATTGACTTTTCCTGAACTCAGATCCCTCTCTGGGAGACAGGGAAGCTGGGGGCACACAGATAATGAAAAGCTCAAACATTAGGGCTCCTGCCTCTGGGATCTATCTGTGTGCTCTAACAATGACAGAGAGCCCTTTAAGACAGTGCAGTGTGCCGGACGTGGTGGCGCACGCTTGTAATCCCAGTACTTTGGGAGGCGGAGACCGGAGGATCCGGGTTCGAGGCCAGACTCAGCTCTCTCTCTCTCTCTCTCTCTCTGCCTGTCTCTCTCTCTCTCTCTCTCTCTAGTTAGTGAGGCCCTCCGCAACCTCGTGAGACCTGGTTTCAAAATAAAGTATAAAACATAGGGCCGGGGGTGTAGTTCGGAGGTAGAACGCCCCTGCGTTCAATCCCCGGTACCGCAAAAAAAAAAAAAAAAAAAAAAGACAGCGCAGCGCACATTCATTCCACAAACATTCCACGTGTGTCTAAGAGGGGCCTGGCTGTGTGGTCTGCAGCAGCCCAGACTCACCAAAGCGAGGGCAACCTCTTTCTTTCTTTTTTTTTTTCTTTTCTTTTTGTACTGGGAATGGAGACCAGGCCACTCTACCTCTGAGCTACACCCCCAGGCTGTTTTTTATTATTTATTTATTTATTTGGCACTAGAGATTGAACCCAGAGGGGTTCTACCTCTGAGCTACACCCCCAGCCCTATTGTATTCTTTAATTTTGAAACAGGGTCTCACTAAGTTGTGAAGGGCCTAAGTTGCCAAGGCTGGCCTTGAACCTGCGATCGATCCTCCTGTCTCGGCCTCCCAAGTACTGGGATTACAAGCGTGTGCCACCACACCCGGCTTTATTTTTTATTTTAAAGCAGGGTCTCACTAGGTTGCTGAGGGCCTTGGTAAGTTACCGAGGCTGGCCTCAAACTTGAAATCTTCCTGTCTCGGCCTCCCAAGTACAGAGATTACAGGCATTCGCCACCGGGCTGGGCTTCATTCTCTATTAACCATGTCAGGACATGGCTGCTCCTTTCATCAATAAGGCTGTTGTCATTGTGGCCCTTTGCAAAGCAATGACACTTTGGGGACCTGGTTAGAAGAGACAGCGGCACATTCGTGCCCCATGACTGGACACAACTGCAATGCCTTCTCTGCGGCTGACACTTGGTCACGGTTGTGTGCTAAGTCTGTGGCCGCAGAAGTTTCCATGGATATTATAAAGTGCTTTGTGTATTGGAAACTGTGAATAAAAAGGTAAGGGGCGGGGGGAAGGCTAACCATTAAGCTCACCCCAAACCTAAACCTCAGACTCTTGGAGCACAGTCCCAGACGGCAAACGTACCGTTGGCCAGGCCGGCGAAGGCGGTGACTCGAAGATGGCGGGGCGCTGCCGTCTGGGGAGGCCTTGGCCACAGTTTCACACTGAGGAGTGGAGATCCTTCTCTGTTTCTGAGAGCAGGACACTTTATTCCTGCTCTCCCTTTACCTTGATCTCTCCAGTGAGGCCGGCGCTCCTGGATGACCCACAGGGCTGACACCAGCCTCCCTCTTAGATAGCAGCCGCTTCTCCTGCCAGCCCTAATCTGGGAGAGCGGAGTCCAGCCTGTCAGAGTCCCTGCCGTTTCTGAAAGAAGGTATTGTTATTTTCTCAAAACCGCCCAGGTTAGGAACAAAGGCGGTCTCTGGATCTTCTTGAAGCAGGATAGAGCCGAATGGGCATTCCTTTAAAATGGCTCCTTATTACAGCCGATTTCTGCTAGCAATTACCCCACAATATAGAAAGGGCATCTGACTCCGTCAGGGTGATGTGGAGTTCTCCTTTCCTCGTTTGCTTTTCACGGAGCCTTAAAACAGTTGGTGCATGGTTTCAGTTTAGATTTAGATGGGTCTAGGGATAGTTACGTCTGTGATAGATGTGCACATCTTACTCGACAAATTGCTTTTTAAAAAAATACAGGTGTGTGTGTGTGTGTGTGTGTGTGTGTGTGAGAGAGAGAGAGAGAGAGAGAGAGAGAACTTTCTCAGAGAGGAGAAAATAGGGATATTTTCTTTCCTTTTATAATCAAGTGATCAGTTTGTGAGATCAGGACCCCAGGAAAAAGAAAAGGTGAATTGCTGAGTTTTGGAAACACATGTATGGAAAGTATGATAGGGTGATTCATTTCACAAGTCAACTTACTATGTTTTATTATTTGGTGCTACCTTGCAGGTGGCTGGTGTTCAACAAATGTTTGTTGAAAATAATTGCACATGGTCTGTTGTATGTATATGTTAGTAATCGCACATGGTATGTTATATGTATATGTTAGTAATTACACATGGTCTGTTGCATGTATATGTTAGTAATTGCACATGGTATGTTATATGTATATGTTAGTAATTGCACATGGTCTGTTGTATGTGTATGTTAGTAATTGCACATGGTCTGTTGTATGTATATGTTAGTAATTGCACATGGTCTGTTGTATGAATATGTCAGTAACTACATATGGTATATTGTATGTATATGTTAGTAATTGCACATGGTCTATTGTATGTATGTGTTAGTAATTGCACATGGTATGTTGTATGTGTATGTTAGTAATTGCACATGGTATGTTATATGTATATGTTAGTAATTGCACATGGTCTGTTGTATGTGTATGTTAGTAATTGCACATGGTCTGTTGTATGTATATGTTAGTAATTGCACATGGTCTGTTGTATATATGTGTTAGTAATTGCACATGGTCTGTTGTATGAATATGTCAGTAACTACATATGGTATAGTATATGTATATGTTAGTAATTGCACATGGTCTATTGTATGTATGTGTTAGTAATTGCACATGGTATGTTGTATGTGTATGTTAGTAACTGCACATGATCTGTTGTATGTGTATGTTAGTAACTGCACGTGGTCTGTTGTATGTATATGTTAGTAACTGCATATGGTATGTTGTATGTATATGTTAGTAATGGCACATGTATATTAGTAATTGCACATGGTCGTTGTATGTATATGTTAGTAATTGTACATGGTTAAGTAGGAGGAAGCCCGGGACACCCTTGGATACTTCCCCATGTACCGGAAGTGCTTCCATGGGAGAAAAATGCTTTATTTGGTTGGAGAGTTGAGGCTGTAATGTATCAAATCCTAAGCAGGTAGGTAGGACATTTGTTGAGACCCCGAAGCCAGTTTTTGTCAAGATAATAAACGTCCCAATATCTTTCATGTAATACCTAACCTAAGTCAGGAGCTCCTTAGACCAAAGAAGTTGCCTCCATGTCCCTGTAAATGTGTTGTCTGACCATCTGTGAACCACTTTGCATCAAATGTCAACTTGATCAAGTTAAAAATGAAGTTATCTTGTCCCAGTTACTGTCAGTGTTTAGGCTGCGTGGCTCAGGCCTGTTGGGGATTTTGACCTGTGAGATAAGAACTGGATTAAAAAAAACCCATCTAAACCAAACACCTGGCATTATTAGCATTGTTATTCCATTAGATCTGTTTGCTTGATAGGGGAGCTGGGGGTGGCATTGGTGGGTGCCCTAAATATCCTAGCTTGGCAAGAGGCAAGATGCTCCTCAAATAACCGGAAGCCTGACACACCTCAGGAATTCAGTAGACAATCAAACAAAAATTCCCCGAATACCAGGAGATTTGTTGGTGGTTTGGGGTTGGATGGTGGCTGCCTTGGGAGTGAGTACAGGCTGTACAGGTGCTTGCAGGGGGAGTATGCGTCAGGAGGAGCGTGTCTGTGAACTATTCTGCATGGTGTGTGCCTCATACCCCAAGTACCCAGAATCTCTTTTTGGTCAAGGATGGATTCGCGAGCAGATAGGTAAGTTTTGCTTGTTTTGTTTGTGTCACCCTCCCCTTTCACCCTCTTATTTCCACCTCCCTGGCTCTTCTGAAGGGCCCCACACACTGATCTTAATTTTCAACACTTAGCACCTGACTGATGATCTAAGATCACTGACTCAGAGAGCAGGAAAGGTCAGTCCGCCTCACACCTCAACCAGCGTCCTGGGATTACCATCCAAAACAAACAGATCAGAGATGGCACATCGACTCCCGAGAGACGGTTCCCACGTGTGAGAGCCCAGGGGATGGCCTTTCTCAAGCTCGCTGACGTCACTCAGGTTCAAGATCCAAGGCTTCACCTTCGGGAGGTTGAGGGCTGGAGCCTTCCGGCAGAGCGGGAGAGCTAGGCTGGTGGATTAAGAAAAGCCGAGGGAGGGAGAGGAGTTCTCTCTGCTAATCAAAGAAGAAACCAAATAAAATGAATGAAGTCCAAGAAAAGCACAACTCTATTGTTTTGGGGGCAGAAGATGCTGGCTTGGAGGCCCCATTGAGTAACCAGAGCCACACCCTTTCTCTGTGGGACTGAAGGAATGTTGGCTGTTTCTCGGGAGGCCAGGTGGGAGGTGGGCAGACAGGTCTATAGAGACGAGAATTTCTTGAAGCTGTAACTCTCCCCAACATCCCCACAGCCTGGCAGCTGGGAGGCAGGGACACAGGAATGTGGCCCTGAACGCAGGCCAAGGAGCAGCGACCATGGCGGTAGGGAAGAGGAGAGAAAGACAGGCAGAAGAAAACTAGGAACCGGGGAGGGACGTGACCTTGTTCTTTTCCATCCTCCTCTGAACAGGGGCTTCTGTGTCCTCATGAGCCCCTTGGCTCCCTTTCACGGAGCCCCAAGGCGGACACTCAGGGGGAGGTGGCATGTCTGGGTCTGGGGTGGGACAGGAAGCAGGAAGTACTGGTCATTTCACAAGAAGGCTTGACAGGGGAGGGAGAGCCAGCAACTCCTGGCAGACCCCCAAGGTGGGGTGGGAAAGTCTGGCCCGGTGTGCAGAGCACTTGGCTTCCTGTAGTTCTATGGGTATGGCACAAAACAGGGCAGTCCCACAGTCATGCGGCCGGCCTATCTGATTGTCACTTTCTCTTCCCATCCTTTATCCTTTCTCTGCGATGACATTTGGGCTGGTGGTGGTGAACTTCCACTGCCCAAGCAAGGAGATGACAGGAGTGTCTGTCCCAATGACAAGCTCTTTCCTGTCATTCTCATGAATGTATGTGGACCCCAGGTGGACCCTGCTCCCTGTTTCATCCCTCCTGCACCCTGCCTCTTCTCTTCTTCAGATTCTAGCGAGGTTCCTGTGTGTGTAGATTTTAGCTCTGGAATGGCTAGCAACTCTTCTTTCAAGAGAGTTTTACTATTGGATCAGTCGGTCCATTTCTTTCTGAACATGTCCATCCCTTCCGTGGATTTTTGTCCCTTTCTTGGACTGGGGTTCTCATTGGCAAACTGTGGCTCTGACTCTCCAAACTCCAGCTTACCTTCTTCAAGTATTCATGGTGAAGACTCAAAATAGGACCCTTCGTTCCCATCCTGGATGTGAAACTTAGCAGATTCATCAACAGTGTCCTTCCTGTCTTGGTGTATCTGAAGCTCCATCCCTACAAGAAAGACAATGTCTTTAGAGTGTTTTCAATGTGTTCTACAACACTGTTTTATAGTTGGATTTATTTCAGTTCCAAGATCTCTGGACTTGCTGATATATATATATATATATATATATACACACATATATACATATATGATATATATATATGTATATATATATACACACACATTATATATTTTATATTTTATAATTATTTATATTTAATTATAATTTATATTTTATAATGAAATATTTATATTTAATTATAATTTATATTTTATAATTAAATTTATATTTTATAATTAAATTTATATTTTATATTTAATATATATATATTTTAAATGATTGAATACACAGAGGCATCCTGGGTTCTCTCTTTCTTTTGATGGACTTACTCTGTGACTTTAGAAAAGCTGCACCACATCTCTGGGCTTGAGTTCAATCTCTTACTCAAAGGAAGTTCTTCATCAAAAGCTGGTGTCCACTGGGGTCCACTCACTCTTTCTTTTGCATGTCCCAAGACGGACAGACTTATCTTACAGATACTTTGACATGTTCCTTTGTGGGTAAGTCTGGTTAGAGTGAGCTTCCAGGAGCTTAGGATGAGGAAAGGCTGGACATAATAAAAAGCTTTGGGAATGAAAGACGGCCTTCCATTTAGTGTGTGTGTGTGTGTGTGTGTGTGTGTGTGTGTGTGTTTTGCTGAGAATTGAATGCAGGGGCATTCTACCTCTGAGCTACACCCCCAGCCCTATTTTATTTATTTATTTATTTTTGAAACAGGGTCTCACTATGTTGCTGAGGGCCTTGCTAAATCGCCGAGGCTGGTTTCGAACCTGTGTTCCTCCAGTGTCAGCCTCGTAAGTACCGGAGTTACAGGTGTGTGCCACCACACCCAGCTTGTCCATTTGCTTTGAAGAAAACCCATGCCTTACCTGAGAAACAGACATGAGCTAGTCATGTATGGGGAACCCAGCCCCAGAATCTTTAGGATTTAGAATTTGTATGGCAGCCATCGTGGAAAATATCCTTGAGCTGAACAGAAGAGAGATGAACAGTCCAGAAATATTTCCACAATGTCAATAGCTATGTTTACAGTAGAGCATATGGACCGAGTTTAGATTTGATAAATTTCCATCACTTTTTTTTAAAGAAGATGATCCAGCCAATAAAAGCTATAACTTCACATGTGTCTCAATTCTGTTTATATGATATGACGTAGAAGTACTCAACTCCGGTATTTCAACATTTCCTATTGTCTTATCACAACCACACCATCCAGTGTTCTGAATTAAAAGTTTGACTGCTCAGAGCAGTGCTTTCCAGAAGCATCTTCGCCAGGTACCCAGAAAATTTCTATGCAAGTAAAGCCTTGCTTTATTTTATTTTATTTTATTTTATTTTATTTTATTTTTTTGGCACCGGGGATTGAACCCAGGGACATTCTACCTCTGAGCTACACCCTCAGCCCCGTTTTTTATTCTTTATTTTGAAACAGGGTCTCACTAAGTGGCAGAGGGCCTCACTAAGTAGCTGAGGCTGGCTGTGAACCTGGATCCTCCAGTCTCAGCCTCCCAAGTACTGGGATTACAAGCGTGTGCCACCACACCCGGCTTAAAGCCTTGCTTTAAAAGAGCTGTCTTTAGGGCTAAGACAGCATCTCCAACCCAGGATGGTAAAGAAACACAGCCAGGGTCACATAGGTAGTAACTGGAACATCAGACAAGGAGACCCAGGCCTGCTGGAACTGAGGTCTGGGCTCTTCTCATTTCTGAAAGAAGACCAAGAGAAGCCCCGGATTGCAATTTGAGCCACAGCATGGTACCAGTCTCTCATGCTGCAGGTTTCCATGACGAGTAACTTGAAAACTGCTGCTGGGAGAAAAAGCATAAGAACTCAAGAGCCATGCAAGAGAGAGTCATAATGCACAAATAGATCTCATGGGTGGTTAGCGAATGGTTCTTCCAAATTTTCTGGACATTTGAATATTTCATAATAAAAAGTTGGTGGTGCAATGAGAGCAAGACTAGGCTTATCGGGAAGACCAGAGGCTCAGGGATCCAACCTCTATGCTCAGTGTTTTCTAGAAGAAAGAAAGGGGTGCAGTGGTCTGAAACTCGGAGCACCTTCTCTGTGGGGGGAGGGAGACTGGCCTTCTGAGAGTTGTTTGTCCTGATGCAGAGGGTATAGACCTTGGGTGGAAGATAGGTTCTGAGGAACAAAATGCCACTCTTCTTAAACCCTTGCTGGCCTCCACATTTCATAACGTAGAGTTATGTGTCTGCTGTGAGGTCGGCAGGAGCCTGAACGTGATATGTTGATAATACATGGAGTCTTGCATGCAAACTTTGTTTATACGCTGGGCCCTCCCTCTGAGTCCAGGGGCAGGTAGCTGGCTGTAGAGTCTCCACTGGAGCCTGAAGGAGTCGGTGTTTTATGGCCACTCGTGTTTATTTTGCTGTCTAACTCTGTTAGCCATTGTGAGCTTGGTTAAAGCAAAGCACTGTAAAGAAAAATGGAGAAAGCAGCCTTTGATAGAGAAGCAACCGCACTTCCAATACGCATCTTCTTTGTCAGACAGGACCCTAGTCCTTGAAGAAGGGGCCACCCGTGGTCAGAACGGAGACCAGAGCCCTGCTTTGGACCTTTCCTATTTGCCCCCAAATTTTGTTTTGTTGTGAATGCCCATTTAAATACTCCACCATGTTTTATGTCAAAGCTTCTGAGAATGGAGAAATGATACCCTGCTGTCTTTGAAGGGGTGGTAGAAAGACACATTCCAGTCCATCAGATGGGAGTGGGGAAAGAAGACCAGCCCTTTTCAAGAAGGCTTCGCCAACCCAGCCAACAAGGAGCCCAGGCCTCAGGTTGAGACAAGTTTCCACGAAGCAGCCAAATGTTTGCAAAACACACACCAGGATGAGGAGGCTCGGTCTGCAGAGACATCCCAAGGTTGCGACAGTCTTTGGAGGAGCTTGGGGGAGTCAGGGCTGTAAGACAGCTGCCTGGGCAGAGCCAGGGTCCCCCCTACTCGCTGCTTAAGACACAGTGTGCTAAGCCAGGAGGGGCTAACTGGCTGGGATAATTGGTGTTTATATTTGAAAAGGGATACCACACTTCCAGGATAATTCCCTCCAGCCTCCTCTGGGGCTAAGATTTCCAATTGGTCTAGAATCCAGAAGAGAAATGAGGGACTGATTACCTGGCTGACTGGGCTGGCAATCACACCTTTCAATACTAATTATCTGCGTCTTGAGTTCAATGACACCGAACGTCCGGGCTCTGGCTGGGGCGAACCTCGCTCGGTGGCTAGCATCACCGTCTCAAGACAATGATTTGAATGGACAAAGTACCCGCACTGTGCTTTGATAAGCAGGAAATGAACGCTTGTTTGCAAATAAGATTGGGAAACCTGATCAGTTTCTTGTTCTGCATCTGTCTTTGGGTAGCTGGCCTGATAATACTATTGTAGAAACAATAGGTTAGAAGACACAGCGGGGGAGTCTTTATAGTGACCCCTCCCCGCCTGTCCCCCACATCCACCCCTAACTATCTGAGCCAGAAGTCAAGGCAGAAGTAAATGGAATGTTGTTTTTTTTCCCTTACCCTCTCCTGAAATATTCTAGCTTGAATGTTTCTTTGCGGAGATTTGGAGATATGGGGACCGACGTGACATAAGACACCTTTTCAGTGTTGGGATTCCTTCCTACACGTGGCGTTTTAGATGCCTATCTCTAGCCTCAGTGTTTTTATGGCTCCTTCCCCCAGGAAGTCCTCCTTCTTTGAGTTGAATAAAAAGTCTACTCCTCCTTGGATAATGCAACATAATGGGGGTTCATTAGTCACATGAAGAGCTTTGGGGGTAGATTCATTCCCGTGGCATAAAGTTGGTACCTGGAATGCATTGAGTATTTGTCGGTTTGGGGAGGAGGAGATCGTGGGCTGGAGAGAGAGAGAGAGGGAGAGAGAGAGAGAAACATGGAGAGAGAGCGAGAAAGAGGGAGAAACAGAGAGAGAGAGAAATAGAGAGAGATGGAGAGAGACAGAGAGAGAAGGACAGAGAGAGACGGGGAGAGAGATGGAGAGAGAGAGAGAGGGAGAGAGAGAGAGGGAGAGACAGACAGACAGAGGGAGAGAGAAAGAGAGAGTGAGAGAGCGAGAGAGAAACATAGAGATGGAGAAAGAGGGAGAGACAGAGAGAGAGACAGAGAGAGATGGAGAGAAAGAGAGAGACAGACAGAGGGAGAGAGAAAGAGAGAGAGAGACAGAGAGAGAAAGAGAGACAGAGAGGGAGAGAGGGGAGAGAGAGAAAGAGAGAGACAGACAGGGGGAGAGAGAGAGAGAGAGGAGAAAGATAGTAGATTATACACAATATCCGGCTTGGAGCATCTTTCTTGACGTCCATCTTAATGCACCATTTCTGGTGACAGGACACTGGAGGTGGCATGACAGACTTCCAGCTTGGATTCCTGCTTCATCCTCTCAACTTCTCTCCCTTCACCCCCAAAAGGCAGGCAGGAGAAAACTGCTAAGAGACAGCATGCTCAAAGCTACAGGTGGCTTTAATGGGGTTCCTTGCCCACTGGTCCAATCCCAGGGCCCATTGAGATAGCCTGGATTGTTCCCTGTAGCACTCCTCCCATGCCAACTTCCCCCTAGCATCTAGCTATGCTGGGGGAAACTGGACACCAGCCCCTGGGCTGGAGATCCTGCACAGACGTCGCCTTCATCGCTTTGCTACGATCCCGAGGGTCACCCGTTCTGTTAGGCGCTGATGGGATTCTCTGCTGTCTTGGTTTTGGCTTATGGTGGGGGAGACAACCGGGCAGGGGATCCCTTCTGTCTGGTTCTCACTTCTTGCTGTGGTAGTGATTAAAACTACCGAGCCGTAGAGCTCCAGGGGCCTCGGCGAGCAAGATCAAGATTTCCTTACTTCTGTTTGAGGTCCAAAGACGGAACTTTGCTGAACATCCTGGTCTTTGGTGTCCATGTATTAGGAACCTTGCTCTAGTCTCAAATCATGGCTTCTTGCTTTTTTCTTCTCTGGGAGTTTCTGCTCTTGCTTCAGGCTTTGAAAAGTCCCCAGTGCCCTGCTGTTCTAAGACCCCCATCCTTCCATCACCAGACCACCTAGGGCTGCTCTCCCTTTATTCATGTAGCATCCTCTCTCCATGGCTACTTTTATCAGGAGGGAAAAGAGAGTTGATATTTGTTGACAATCTGCTCCTTGCCACGCACCATGCTGGATCCCTCGCTCGGTGTTAGCAGAGGAGGATCCTGGGGCTTAAAGAGGTCTGAGTCATGTCCAAGATCTTACCGCTATTAAGAAGTAGAGGTGGAATCCAAACTTCTTTGGGGAGGCTGGAGCAAGAGGACACACCCATACTGCCCCGCTTGAGCGTAGCTGTGATCCGCAGAAGGACAGTGAAATGGCACCTCCGCGCCATTTTCCATTCTCTGACACATTTTTCCAGCCCAACTGTTTTTGGTTTCCATGTCAACAAGAGGCGCAATCCAAAAGGAGCAACTCCTATTATCTGTAAAAGAAGAGACTGATTTTTTTTCCCTCCCTTGCTCAGAACCTTCTCGACATAACTAGAACATTCTATGGTGGTAGCACACACACAGACTCCCCCATCTGTCACTCACGGGTCCAACCTCAGAGTCAAAGCACATGGATGCATATTTGATGGGCACCCACGTGATACCAGGGTGCAGGGAGCGGTGTGTGAGCACCTCTGTTTGAGTTGGTTACCAGCCTTCCGAGGGATGACTCAGGTGCCTCTCAGCAAGTCAACAGGCCCAAAATAAGGATGCTCTGTGAAGAAACCAGCCACCGGCCACCCTCTGTCCACGTCCAAACCTTTTCTTGTCACGTCTTTGCACGGCTCGCCTTGTCCTGTTGCTATAGCCACTGCCACATCCTGCTCAGTCATCCTGGTGGTGGCTGAGATTTTGCCTCACCTCTTTCTAAAACAGCCTGGATGATGTAGTGGAAAGACGGGGAGCCTGGGGGACTCCTCCACCCTCCTCTACTGCAGAAACCAGGTCGGGGAGGGGCCTTGCACCTCGTTTTCTGCATTTGTAAATAAGGGCCTTATACTTAATAATAAAACATATCCTGCTTCCTGGTCTAATTTTTTTTTTTAATTTCTTCAGTGCCAATCCCTGTCAAGTTACTCTCTTACAGACCTTAGCCAAAACTCTTTCTAATTTTTTCCTATCAAATTCTAACTCACTCCGACCCTTAAAAATCACTCCGCCACATAGTTATTTCATACTCTTTTATGCATTTTTAGGTTCCCGGAATAGTTCCATAATTGTATATTTTTGTTTTCTGAGCAAGTTGGTTAGCTATCAAATGTAGAATCACATCATTCATTTGTTGGTAGTCCAAGGCATTCGACAAATCTGTATTGTATGAATTGAACTTAATTCTTTTTTTTTTTTTTTGCAGTACCGGGGATTGAACCCAGGGTCGTTCTACCTCCGCGTTAAACCCCCGGCCCTATTTTTTATACTTTATTTTGAAACCAGGTCTCATGAAGTTGCGGAGGGCCTCACTAAGTAGCTGAGGCTGGCCTCGAACCCGGATCCTCCGGTCTCCGCCTCCCAAAGTACTGGGATTACAAGCGTGCGCCACCACGCCTGGTGAATTGAACTTAATTCTGAATTCCTATGTATTCATTTATCGCTGACGATATTTTTTTGTGTGTGTCCAGCCTGTTGTAAAATTCTTAGGTGGTTCAGATATTTTTATAAATACATTCACGTACTTATGCTGGTGGGGAGATTTCCCAGGCAGATATGGGCACACATGTTACACACTTGGTGTAGTATGCCCACATTTTAGAACGTACAATACGGAATCTGAGGTTGGGAGAGTGTCCATTTTGACAGCAAGACTGTTCATTTCCTTAGCCTTTTGGCCTAAACATCTTTCTGCCACTGATGGACACATTCAGTGTCCATCTGAGCTCAGCTGGCCATAAAATTGCCAACAGGGTCGTTGATTCTGATGTTGGGTGTCTATTATTGAACTAGGTAGGTAAGCCTAGTCAAAGCAAGGACATGCATTCATTAATTAAACAGACATTCATCGAGTCCCTATCAAATTCTAGGCTCTGTGCTGCCACAGCAGAGATCAGCCTTTAAGGAGCTAAACCTTAGGTGGACTAAGCAAATGAAAATGTGAAGAAAGCAAAGAAGGTAGCAGTTGGGATGGGGCGTGTTTCGGTGAGCATTCACACCGCTCTGATTTAACACCTGACACGCACAACTTAGAGGAAGAAAGATTTATTTGCAGCAGGGCATGGTGGCACACTCTTGTAATCCCAGTACTAGGGAGGCTGAGACAGGAGGATCGCAGGTTCGCGGCCAGCCTCAGCTACTTAGTGAGGTTCTCTGTAACTTAGTGAGACCCTGTTTTAAGATAAAGAATAAAAAATAGGGCTGGGGGTGTAGCTCAGAGGTAGAATGCCCCTGGGTTCAATCACCAGTACCGCAAAAAAAAAAAGAATAAAAAATAGGGCTGGGGGGTGGAGCTTGGAGGTAGAGCGCCCCTGGGTTCAATCTCCAGTTCTGCAAAAAAAAAAAAAAAAGATTAATTTGCTTATAGTTCTGAATATTTCAGTCCATGTATATATAGTCCATTTTATACCAGTTGCCAAGCAGGAGCCAGGGCTACAGGTCCCTAGGGCCTGCTGTTGGAAAGCAGAGAGAGCAAGAGGAGGGGGTGAGGGGGGTGAGGGGCATACATAATCCCTAAGGCCACACCCCCAGGGACCCACCTCTGAGTGTGGCTGCCTCTAGAGTATGAGGTCTGAGAGACACTTTACTTTCAAACCATAATAGAGTGGGTGCAGGATTCCCTCCTTTAGACAGGGTGGCCAGGGAAGGGCTCTCTGAGCAGACGCCATTTCTGAAGGAGGAGGGGAGCCATTCACCAGGAGGGAATGCAAAGAGATAGGAGGGGAGAGGGAGCCCCAGGCACAGATAGAGCACATTCAAAGGTCCTGGGGTAGGGAAGACGTTGGCATGTTGGAGGAACAGAAAGGGCGCTAAGAGTCCCAGCATGCCTTGTACCTGCGCTCTCAGGCCTGGGATGCGCTTCTCCGGAGCAGGCATCCAATCCACGTGATAACCTTAAGAAGTGGTCTCAGCTGTGGCTGAGAACTTTTCTCAAGCCTTCATGTCCAGAATGTGAGAATCCCAGCTTGTGCTCTTGCCCGGCCGCCATGCTTCCAGCATGCAGCTGGAGCGTGTGTCTCCGCAAGGGAGTAAAAAATGGATCGCCTGTCAGAACCGGGAAGGCTGGGGCTTGGCGGGCGGGAGGTGGAACGTGTGTATTTTCTGTTTATTCTTGGAGTTTACTTCCCTGCAAATACATACCCCACTGCCATACGCCTTTCCCAGGGAAGCCTCCGCCAGCACTCCATCGCTCATGAGCAGTCCTGCACAAACAAATCCAGGCAACCCAAGGTGCCAGCGAGTCAGGCCTGCGCCGCCGGGCAGCCCCGAGCTTAGGAACAATCTGGTCTTCAGCAAGGGAGGGAAGAAAAACAATTTCAAATTCCAGGCGCCGAGGGCCTCTTACAGATGGTCATTGTTGGTGGAAGGGAAAACCAAACTGTGTAAAGGGGCCCAGTGGCGCCTCTGGGAACGGGGGAGGATTTTGAGGTTTTGGGGGCTGCTGCTCAGGGTGTGTGAGCACTGGGGATGGGGTTGGATCATCTGAAGAAGTGTGTAACAGCGAACTTGTGTGAGGTTGGGCGGCTTGCCTTTAAACACCTAGGTTTCCATATTTAAAATTATGAGAAGAACAGCTCCCAGCATCACCTGTCTGGAGTCCCCAGCTACTTGGGAGACGGAGGTGGGAGGGTCTCTTGAGCCCAGGAGTTCCAGGCCAGCCTGGGTGACACAGTGAGACCCCAGCTCATGAAATAAATGAATAAATATACATGCATAAATAAAAATGATAGCTGTGCATGGTGGTACACTCCTGTAATCCCAGTACTTAGGAGGCTGAGATAGGAGGATGACAGGTTCGAGACCAGCCTCAGCAACTTAGCATGACCTTGTTTAAAAAAATATTGGGGTGGGGGGTGTGGTTTGGAGGTAGAGTACCCCTGGGTTCAATCCTCAGTACTACATACATACACACACACACACACACACACACATACACACACACACATACATACATACACAAAATTATGAAAAGAGTAGTATCTATCCTGGCTCCCTTGAGTTGGACATATGACTAGGGATGACCTTGGGAAAGGACAACTTACCCTGTAGATGTCAGGGGTCTGAAAAGAAGGCCACCTCTCTCGGATTATGCTGCTGCTCAGCCCCCCATGATATAACTTAGTAACTGTCACCTTCCCAGGGTAATCATGTGAGAGAGCTCTGTAGTTTCCCGTTTTCAAAGGTGAGCGTGGAGGGGGGTGGTCCTCTGTCACTATCTAGGCTGGGTTACGTCCCTGAAGGTTGTGGTGGCTGCAGAATGTGGAGAATGGCATCGACCCTAACGCACCAGGTGTCACCCTAGGAAGATGGAGTGGAGCTAGTTTAGCGTCTTGATGATGAAGAGGGCTACGATGAAGATGGCGACAGTCATCGTGCATGGAGTTGATTACTGCTGCGTGCCTGGTCTGTAGTGCTAGGCACTTCATCCTTATCATCCTCACAGCAGCTCTGTCAGGCAGGTGATGGGGGAAATCTCCACTTTGCAGATGAGAAGACAGACACACATGGGTCAGGGGTTTGCCTAATGTCATACTACGAGTCACTGACAGAGCTGATGGTCAGTCACATGCACCTAAGGATGATTTACTTAACATGGTATATGGGTCTTTTTTAAGGAGTGTGTGTGTGTGTGTGTGTGTGTGTGTGTGTGTGTGTGCCTGAGGACTGAACCCAGGGGCATTCTACCTTCAAGCTATACCCCCAGATCTATTTTTAATATATATTTTACTTACTAAGTTGTTGAGTCTTACTCAACAGTTGTTGGGTCTTACTAAGTTGTTGAGGGCCTCGCTACATTGCTGAGGCTAGCCTTAAACCTGCAATCTTATCCTCCTGTCTCAGCCTCCCAAGTACTGGGATTACAGAAACATGCACCACCACATCAGGCTGGAAATAAACTTTAAAGTTGGGTTAATTGACATTCATCTTTTAAGCAAACTTGTATGAGTCTTTATGCACTATAACATTTGTTGGATGAAGCTATCATATGGGATTTCTTGCTTGGCCCATTTTTTTTTTTTAGTCCTTGATACTTTCAGAGAAATGAAATATTAATATAAAACTCTCAGCTGAGAAAATGTGAAAAGCCCATGTAAAACCCAGGTATGGAGAGAAAAAACATGGCAAGTTCTGGGAACGGCAAGTCCATGAGACTACTGGATGGAGGGGATAGTGGGGGTGCGGGGTGGGGCGAAAGAGAAGACAGAAAACAGGCTGGGACCAGTTTAGTCAAGGCTTATGTGGCTTCTATGCAAGGTTCAGGACAGGAATTCATCCCAAACCAATGAGATTGTGAGGCCAGAGACACATGTGCTCTGATTGGTGTGTTGAATTAGCATGTCAGCAACTGAGGTAGCTGGGAGGAGGGAAGAGGGAAACACCCTAATGCACAGGATGTACATACACAAACTTATCAAAGTCAATCACTATGCTGAGCACGAGGAGGAGGGAAGGGGGAGGGAAGGGGGTGGGAACTGGGGGAGGGCTCAATGAGCGATGGATAGGTGCGTGTATGCCTCTACCACCCTGAACCTCATCAAGATGTATTACAATGCACCAATAAATTAAAAAAAATAAATAAAATAAAAAGTAAAATTGCATTTGATTAAAAAAAAGAAAAAAGAATAAGCATGTTGGCTGTAACAGACCACTTCTTTTTTTTTTTTTTTTGTGGTACCGGGGATTGAACCCAGGGGCGTTCTACCTCCGCGCTACACCCCCGGCCCTATTTTTTATACTTTATTTTGAAACTGGGTCTCACGAAATTGCGGAGGGCCTCACTAGGTAGAGAGAGAGAGAGACAGGGAGAGAGAGAGAGAGAGAGCTGAGGCTGGCCGCGAACCCGGATCCTCCGGTCTCCGCTTCCCAAAGTACTGGGATTACAAGTGTGCACCACCATGCCCGGCCCAACAGACCTCTTCTCATGCCACAGGCCTACAACCCTTCCCCCTGCTCCACCCCAGAGCAGTCGGATATTTTTGCTCCCTAGCTCAACACTCCAGGGCTTCCTCTCAAGGACGCTGGCATCGGCCCTTTCGGTGTCAGGGAGCAGGGCTCACTGTAGCCCTTGGTACAGCCCCACCCTGACCCACGAGGGCGCAAGTTCCCCTCTCAGCTTCCATCCAGGATTACGTTCCCGCATGTGTTTTCATTTAGGGGATACTAAAGGGTCAGGAGAGTTGAGTTTCTGGGCTTTGGGCCCACAGAGCATCAGCCTTTCTGCCTTGTTCTGAAGGACACTCAGCTGGGCCTGCTGGGAGTGGGCAGCGCTATGAGGCCAGGAGCGATTTCTTACTTTAGCTACAATGTCCTGCATAGTAAGAAAAGCAGGACAACGGCCAGGGGCGGTGGTGCATGCCTGTCATCCCAGTACTTGGGAGGCTGAGACAGGAGGATTGCAGGTTTGAGGTCAGCTTCAGCGACTTAGTGAGACTCTGCAAATTAGTGAGACCCTGTTTCAAAATAATAAAAAAGGAAAAGGGATTGGGGGTGTAGCTTGGAGGTAGAATGTCCCTGGGTTCAATCCCATTGTCAAAAAACAAGCAAAAGAGAAAGAGAGAGAGAGAGAGAGAGAGAGAGAGAGAGAGAGAAGCAAGATATAAAGACCACAGCATCTCTTTATTCAAAGAAGAAATAGAAATGTTGCTTCTTCATCTCCAAACGTAGTCTCTGCCACTGTAGCAGGATAGACGTCAACTAAGTGACCAGGAAACAGAGATTTAAAAAAATTGAACATCTTATACTGAAAATATGTCAGAGCTGCTGATCTCTCTCCTTGACTTTGCTCCATGCTGAAGTTAGAAAACAACAACAACAACAACAACAAAAATGCCAGCACCTCTCTGTTCCGTCCACTCCAGAGGCTGCAGGTCAATGTGAGGAGGCAGAAGGAGAGGAGAGCAACCCTGGGTCTGCGTTAACATCGGGCGTCCTCTTGGCTTTTTCTGTTTCGGTTGTCCAGTTCATTCAGTTCACGAAGTAGAGATTTCGTGGGGCTCCGTTGCTAAGGCCAACCGATCGGGTGAGAAGATACCGGGTAATGAACTTGCTAAGAAGCAGAGTGGGGAAATTCCTTCCTTGCTACTTCATAGGTGACAGGTCTTCGGAGGGTGAAGGATCTTTGTGACCTGCACAGAGCTTGGGAAACTTCACAGCTCCACTTCGAGCTCCTCTGTAAGAAGTCAGAGCAAACACTGGGAGCTGATGACTAAGTCGCGTCTTGAACCCTTTCTGTGGGAGTCAAATTCCACCCCTAGCTGTCTAACCAGGACATCTGGAACCTGCAGGTGAGCGTTTTGATGTTCATTTTTGAAGCGGTCGTATACTGGATAATGACCTGCCACCACCTCTTGGCCAAAGAGGAGGAACAAACATGGAAGAAAAAGTTGGGTAGCCGTCGATGTATTCAAAGGTCCAGCAGATCCAATAATGTATTTGAAAGTTGTTCATCGATTCGCCGGGCGTGGTGGCGCACACTTGTAATCCCAGTACTTTGGGAGGCGGAGACCGGAGGATCCGGGTTCGCGGCCAGCCTCAGCTCTCTCTCTCCCTGTCTTTCTCTCACTCTTTCTCTCTCCCTGTCTCTCTCTCACTCTCTCTCTCCCTGTCTCTCTCTCTCTCTCTCTCTCTCTCTCTCTCTACTTAGTGAGGCCCTCCGCAACTTCGTGAGACCCAGTTTCAAAATAAAGTATAAAAAATAGGACCGGGGGTGAAGCGCGGAGGTAGAACGCCCCTGGGTTCAATCCCCGGTACTGCAAAAAAAAAAAAAAAAGTTGTTCATCGAAAGATTGATCATAACGACAAATATCTCTTCCATCTAGTTTTTCCTCAGTTTGAAGGTACTTCAAGTTCTGAATCTGTGTTAAAAGTCATGGTTAACTTAGGGTGAGAGCAGTATATTGACATTAAGCAAACCTACGGAATTATTTTAGTGGATCACTTTCTTACAGCAATAACTTAGTTTCCAGCTCTGAGCTTCAGTTTTCTTACAGACACAATGGGAAAATAATTTAAAATGTGGAGGCAGCATAAATATCACCATTTCACTAATTCCTTAAAATCAACAATTTGTGTTGGAAGGAGAGGAAGATGGAGAGACGCATATATGTTCTTAGCATTTCAGCCTCTTCTTCTTTTCTCTCTTTTTCGTTTTAGCTTCGTATTTGTGTCATTGCTAACATGTGTTAAAACTTTTAGCGATTATGTATAAATACGGGACTTTATGTCAGGCTTTGCAAGGAAGACCCCACATAGATTCCTTCAACTATGGGAACTTTTTCCAAGGGTTGGGTACAAGTCTGCAGGGAAAAAATTGTTGATATATTTTTCATCATGTTGTGTCCCTGACTCCAGTCCCTTCTGGACTGTGAGGTATAGCAACTCTTAGAGGGAACCAGGTATCTTAGTTCATTTTCTGTTTCTGTAGCAGGCTGGGTAATGTACAGAAGAAAGAAGTTTATCTAGCTCACGGTCCTGGAGGCTGGAAGTCCAAGAGCATGGTTTGGCACTCAGTGAGGGCCTCACGCTGCATTATAACATGGTGAAAGCAAATAGAAGATCAAGCCAGTGTGTGCAAAAGAGACCCGACACCCCGGGGGATAGCCTTGCCTTATAACAAACTGCTTTCACTTAATGGCCTCATCATCGTGTAAAAGTCCCACCACTTCTCAAAACTGTTGTATTGAAGACCAGATTTCAACATGAGTTTTGGAGGGGACAAACCACATCAAACCTCTTTCAGAGACCAGACTCGTCTTTGCCAAACACCCCTACTTTTTGAAAGAGAAGATTTGGTTGGGTTTATCTACTACCATCCTATAGTGATAATATTAGGCAGATGTAGGAATCACATGTCTTAGAGACAGTTGGTCTTCATATCCAGTTAATACTGTCTTTGATTTCTCTGCCAGGGATGACCAGTCAGATCCACACAGCATGGTGGGAACTATAGCATGATTTATAGAAATGAGGCATTTTAGCTATTTTCCTCAAATGTATGTGGATGAATTGGGCATCTGATGATGTGGGTGGCCTCCTGCTTGTCCTTTCTCATACAATTCTCATCTTGGGCAAAGTCTTGGAGTAGAATGTCTTTGGTATGCCATTTTCCAAAACATTTTGTCCCGAAGATACAGTTTCATCTTTATTGGCTCATCTAAAAGACCTCTTCCTTCCTTCCTTCCTTCCTTCCTTCCTTCCTTCCTTCCTTCCTTCTTTCTTTCTTTCTTTCTTTCTTTCTTTCTTTCTTTCTTTCTTTCTTTCTTTTTCTTTCTTTCTTCTATTTGTGGTACCAGGGATTGAACCCAGGGGTGTTCTACCTCCGTGCTACATGCCCGACCCTATTTTTTTATACTTTATTTTGAAACCGGGTCTCATGAAGTTGCGGAAGGCCTCACTAAATAGAGAGAGAGAGAGACAGGGAGAGAGAGAGAGAGAGAGAGAGAGAGAGAGCTGAGGCTGGCCGCGAACCCGGATCCTCCAGTCTCCGCCTCCCAAAGTACTGGGATTACAAGCGTGAGCCACCACGCCTGGCTAAAAGATCTCTTTCTGCATAATTTATGTTTGCCACCCCTTTTGGCCAAAGAGATAAAGAGGAGGAACAAACATGGAAAAATATGTTGGGTGGTCACTGATTTATTCAATGGTCCAGCAGATCCAATAACATATTTGAAAGGTGTTCGTCGAAAGATGGATCATAATGACAACTATCTCTTCCATCTTATTTTTTCAGTTTGAATGTACTTCAAGTTCTGAATCTGTGTTAAACGGTTAACTTAGGGTGAGAGCAGTAGATTGACATTAAGCAAAACCTATGGAATTATTTGAATGGATCACTCTATAGATATGCCGACTAGAACCCCTAGGAACCTCCAGTAAGTCTAAAGATTAGATCTGGGAATCACTGGTCCTATGGGTGAGGGTTTTGTCCAGAGACCTCTGGGCATATGTTGGCTGAAATGTGAATGTTGATTTGCCTGTTGTGCTGGCTTCTCTTCTTCACTTGTATCCTATTTCCTTTGAGTCATGTATATTCTATAAACAGGTTTATCCCACGAGGCCCAAGTGCATTTACAATTTTATACTCTAGTTTTATTTTTGTGCATGCCTATTTCTTGCAGAGCTGGGACCAAGGCGAGGTCGGTTCTGTACCTAGAGCACAAAAGGTAAGGAGTCACTCGCTCTCAGGATCCTACAGGTGCATAGCTGGCACCGACAGTGAGCATCTCTGACATTTAGCACTCCAGGTGTTTCATAGATCTCACTCAAGCACTGGCCTTGAATAAAATAACATGTTTTCTTTAATTTAAAAAAATAATATTCACAGTAACTAGTTCCCACTGAGTGCTTTTCATGTGCCAGTACAAGTGACTTGCACGTATTTGCTTATTTTTTCCACACATGGAACCCTATAAAGTAGGTACGATCGGTATCATCCCCGTTTTATGGACAAGGAAACTCAAACACAGAGATGTTAAATAAATATTTCCAAGGCTACTCACGTAGGAAGTGCCAGACCCAGGATTTGGATGTGAGCCACCTGATTTTCAGCTCTTGACTTCAGACATTCCACGCTCTACCCCTTCAAGGACATTCCTGCCCATGTGACACATTTCTGTGGAAAAAAATTCCACAGTGGGTTTATTGACCAGTCGAGTCAGATACTCCCAAACAGCGGTCTAATCACAACACGTGGGATTTGAAACTGCGGTCGAGAGCTTTCAGGGTAGCTCTCCAAAGACAGAAATTTCAGATATCAAACCAAGATTGCTCATTTTCACCAGGCCCTTTGATGTGATGGATTCTTGGACCAGTCCATTAATTCATTTATTGGACAAATTTTACTGACCCGCTCCTAGGTACTAGATACTGCTCCGAATTCTGGGAACATAGCCAGGTCGCAGTTGACATTTCTGTCCCCATTGAGCTTACATTCTAATAGAGAGGCAGGTCACAAGTAAACAAACGAGAAAATATACAATCCTGATGCCAAGAAAATAATAAAGCAGATCCAGAGGGCATGAGACCCGGGTGGTTGAGGGCATCATTTTTTTTTTTTTTGTGGTACCAGAGATTGAACCGAGGAGCATTCTACCTCCGATCTATACCTCCAGCCCTTTTATTTTTATTTATTTGTTTTTTTTGCGGTACCGGGGATTGAATGCAGGGGCGTTCTATCTCCGCGCTACACCCCCAGCCCTATTTTTTATACTTTATTTTGAAA